>BLFN01000844.1:4610233-4618050 GCA_014634225.1 Acropora yongei | reverse complement strand
TTTTTTTTTTTTTTGTGGCCAGATTTATTTTTTTCAACCATAGACCTTATTCATAAATAGCGGCTAATGAATTATTCTTTTGTTTTTATGCTAATCATCCGCGCTAGCCTCACTTTAAAGCAAAAATTGTTTTGAATTTTGTTCGTGCAAACGAGGCTAGTGAGGATGATTAGCATATAAACCAAAGAATAATTAATTAGCCGCCATTTATGAATAAGGTCTATTGAGCGGATTCGCCGAGATTGTGATGTCTGACTGCCGAAAATTTGGGGTAATGCTGTAAGTTTCCCAGACCTCTATTTTTACTGGTCCCTATGAGCTGAAGCCTCTATCGTTACCAGGATTAACAGGGGTATTGTTGGTGTTGTATTATCTGTAGCTTTGTTCTCAAATCTCATACTGCTTCTGGAGAGGCACAGGGTCTCTAGAGTAATCCTGTATCTTTTCCAGACCTCTATTTTTACTGGTCCTTGTGACTTGTAGCTTCTGTTGTTAACAAGGCTAGGGCTATCTGTTCTTTCATTCCCATCACAGACTGTTTCTGGTCTCTCGAAATTTATCCTTACATGTGTTTATGTGTCTCTCACTACAGATCTTTTGAATTTACAGTTGTGGTGGAGCTACATTACATTTTTCATGACGTGTTTGGGCGGACATTAGAAATTATGGAGGCAATTGAAGGACTGGCCACAACGGATATGCTCATATTCTCATCATTGTAAGAAATGCCACATTACGGACAGAAGATGGGTGAATAGGCTCGCTGATCGGCGGATTTGGTTAAAAGAACTACTTGGATTTCGGATTTTGAGGACACATTTTGCGGATTAGCAGATTTTGAACGCTCAGCGGATCACGGCTTTGTTCAATATTTCAGCGTGGATTATGGATTTTGCTCTGAAGTGCAGATCACGGAAGTTAACATAGAGGTGTGTTTCAATTTTTTTCTGCCTGACCTTAGGAATAGACTAGGTTACACCGGTTATCAGTAACACGGGCCCCTCAGCGACATTTTTTCATATTAAAAAAGAAAATTTTGTTGGACGTCAATCAAAACTTTCCATGACGAATTCAACTGCTGCTGAAGGACTACCCCATTTGGGCGCCAAGTGCGGATAAACAGTAGGCTAATTTCCTGACAGGTATTTCTTCAACGTCAGTGAAGTTACTGCATGTTCTTAGGTGCTCACTTTTCTAACAGCGGATTCGGCTTTTTCTAAAAATATCTGCCGATTTGCGAAAAATTCGGACGGATCGACGGATTTGCTGACCCCTATTCACCCCCCTCGGAAAGCAATTCTTAATTATGTATCTTCATAGTACTTCGTCGAATTGTCAAACGTGATCTGTATGTTCTCGACAAACTAGCAGACCTAGGAGACGTTCGTGGACATACAGTACTTCGGGCTCTGTTTAGTATTCTTCGGGCTTTCGTCGGATTCGGAAACAGCTGACGTGTGTCGAGTATTGTCAACCAATTATGGAGCCAACAAACTAAAATTTTTCACTTTAAATAAAACACAAAAAAACTTGAGCAATCCGATTAACTCCAGTATTGGACGACTTTAAATAAATATTTCGCACCTTTCTGTCGTCATAAAGCACATTTGGGTGTGCCCATGTAGAAGATGTGCTCTATATCTCATACAATTTTGCTCCCTTGATTTGTAGGGTCCCCACCACCGGCCCTTTTTGTGCATGAGATTTCATTTGAGCTTCTAGTCAAGAGATAAATCCGTAGCCTCGAGGAACCCAGTCTCCGCTCTGTAGAGCTCGTCCCTGAGGAGATGCAGTGCATTTTGCAACATGCATTCAGTCAGGTAAAATTGCAATCAGTGAACCGCTCCGGCTTGTAGTGTTAATTTATTTTATCATTTGTCACTCACTATTGTTAAAAATAGTTTGCAATCGCGTACATATTCCCGTTGTCGTTTCCTTTTACCTAAACCTAAACACGCAAAGGTGCGAAGTCGCGTGAAAGTAGCTCGAGTTTGTATTCTTTTTAGGCCATTTTACAAGTTTGAAGGGTCTACTTTGTAAAGAAACTGTCGGTCAAATCATCGCTTCTCCACCGAGAAGTTCTTCATTGCTGAGTTAGATCGTGATATCGTCAAGTTTTAGCCAGAGTAATGCAATTTCCCATTGGTAGGCAAGAGGAGTTTACGAGCTTCTCTTTGTACGTGCAAGAAATTGGTGGACGTTGTTTTACCTAAGTGCATGTCTCCAGTTCTTCAGTGAAGTCTCTTATTCATAAAGGCGCTTTTTGTTCAGATTTCAATACCACAGACAATGTCGTTAGTGACAGCCTCTTTTATTGCAGGGGTTGACGGACTCGGGTGTCAGCCATTTGTTATATTGATATAAGAGAATATGAGGTAAGAGCGAATTCCCCATCCATACAACTTATTCCAAAATGGCGGCCAATAAATTATTCTTTTGTTTGCATGTTAGTTAGCCCTCTTCGCCTCATTTTCACTTCAAAATTATTTTGTTTTTGTACATGTTGACGAGGCGATGAAGGCTAATTAATATATTGGCCGCCATTTTGGAATAAGGTGTATGGTTCTCTAGTAGTGATAATATTTGCAACTCAATGTTAGTACTGGGTCACGCGGCTGATTGGTCCGTCCACGGTGCGTCTAGAGGCTATGTCGACGTGGACCAGTGCGATGTCATAGGGGCGATGTTAAAGCTAACTTCCACGCGTGGCGCGAGTACTCCAGGACGCGAGATCTAGAAATACATTGAAAATACTTTTAGAGCACTGGGATTTGCTCTCTTCCTCATATTCTCTTGATTGATGTTAATCTTTATCATCGTCATCGTCACCATTGACGTCATCATCATCTTCATAATCATCATTATCGTCGTCACCATCGTTGGTTATTGGCGTCATTCTGTGGGACACAGTGCTCAACAAATTCGCAAAACTACAAAGCAGATAAAATAACGAAAGATTAAACGTTGGTTTCTGGTGAAAATTGAAAAGCGGACAAAGGTACGTTGAGTTCGAAGTCACTTATCGAGTTTTACTAGTCGATATGTGAGTCTGAGGAATTACTGCATGAGAAATGGCAATCACTATACAAGAATGAAAAACTGTCAAACGAGATTCGAAATTACTTGTCGAGAATGAAGAGCACTCATGCGAGATTAGAAATCACCCTTTGAGAATGAGAAACCATGAATTGAGAACAACGATGATGCAGCAATATACCGAGAAATCTACATCATAAGAAATCGTTCGGTAAGAATGAGAAATGATCACACAAGTTTTTTTTTTCTGAGCCGGTGAGCACCAGCTAGTCAGTGGAGTGAAGTAGTTACGTGGTGTATGGGGACATATATTGTACTGTATACGTTTAATAGTTTCCTTTCTTCTTATACTTACGCTTACTTTACCTACTGAGGTGCTTTACTAGCTTGAGGTGCTTGAGTTGCTTTGCTTGTTAGAGGTGCTTCGCTCGCTTGAGACGCTTCAATAATAAGCGATGAAATAAGCCTAAGTATAATTAGAAAGGAAAGTATTAAATGTATACGGTACAATTTGTGCCACCATACACCACATAACTACTTCACTCCACTGACTAGCTGGCGCTTACCGGCTCAGGAAAAGACTAGATTGATGATGTCTCATTCTCACCTAAAGGCTTCTTATTCTCGTCGTATGATGTAGATTTCTCGGTAAATCGCTGCATCATCGTTATTCTCAATTCATGATTTTTCATTCTCGAAGGGTGATTTCTAATCTCGCTTGAGTGCTTTGCATTGTCGACAAGTAATTTCGTATCTCGGATGACAGTTTTATCATGCAGTTATTTCTTAAACTCATATACTAAAACTAGATAGGTGATTTCAAACTCAATGTACATTTGTAATGTTAGGCATGCCATAATGAGTACCCGGGGGAGGGGAGGGACTCTCTGAGCAGAGAACCAACGCACAATTCGCGTCGAGTCGTGAATCGAACCCAGGCCACATCGGTGGAAGGTAAGTGCTAGCAATAGGGCGGCAACACTTCTCCCGATACCCCCACATGCGTTTTGGATTTCGTCGTTCTTTTCCTAACAACGTGAAATGATCTAATTTGAGTTAGCGTGGAATCCTAGTGTCATTCATATATTCAAATTTTTTCAAGATGGTTTGTTTTTCGATGTAGCTAAGTTGGTTCGTGCGCGAGCGTCAAAACTGAGGTCCCCATTTCAAATCCTCGGAAAACCAACATTTATTTCAACTTTGGTCGGTGGCTTTAATAGCAGTGAAGCGAAGACCTAAGGGGAAGGGTGGCTTCTAATACCCATATAATGGGGCTCTGACAGAGGAAGGGGGGAGAAAGGGCGCCCCTTTGATGCCAATTCTCCTACAAAGCTCTTAGTAACCCAACCTTTTATTTAAAATGGTGTTTTCCTCTCTGTCGTCAAACAATCTTCCTCGAAGCTTTATACTGAAAGACCATGAAGATCGCTACCAGAAATTCCTGCTGAATTATCACCTGCACAATTCAATATCTCCATATTATTCCAGGTAGTTTCACTTGGATAAGGCGTAAATAATGTTCCGCCATTTTTTTTATTTCTTTATTATTTTTTTGTGTAATTTTTTGGCTTAAGTTTATTACGGTGAAAAAACACGCTGACTAATTTTCTCATTTCTCGCAGGCAAGGTTATAAAGTCGTATTTCGTTACTTTAAGGAAATCGATTGAAGGTAGTCGAGTTTGCTTGTAAACATCGCGAGGAAGCCCGAGTTCACGCAGGGTTTCTCTTTAGGATCGCTGATTGGTTCAAAGTTTCCACGCCCATTTCCACCTTTATTTTCCAGCCAATAGGAAGTTAAGACTTGATCAGCTCCTCAGAGTATCTTAAGTTAACATTACATAAAGTTAGTTCTTACAATTTAAGAAAATTTGGTTTATCAACGGAGTTGATAATGTAAATTGACCACCGTACAGAGATTGAAAAAGCTGACGTTTCGAGCGTTAGTGGCTAACGCTCGAAACGTCAGCTTTTTCAATCTCTGTACGGTGGTCAATTTACATTATCAACTCCGTTGATAAACCAAATTTTCGTGTATCACTCCCCCACCGACGCAGCACCACAGTTTCTTCAGAAACTAATCTCCTTTACTTACAATTTAAGGTCTTCCTGTGCATCATTTTTGAAGGTCTACGCCTTTTCAAGACTTGGTTGCAAGATCATTTTATGTAACCATGTATTATTAGTGATATTAGCTCCCATAGGCCTTTTATTCATTCACTGACTTTTAGAGCTAAAGCTCGCTTGGATTGATTGTTCATTCAGTTTTCTTCCTTATATTACTTATTTACATTTCAGTGAGTGGGTGGGTATTTAAATTGTGCTTAGTTTCTTTTCAGGTGATTAATATATTGACCTGAGGCCGCTTTATTGTATTGTTTCATTTAGATTTAGAAGGCGAAGAGTCACCACGTGGATGTACTTCTAGTAAATCATGATTATAATAATTATTATTATCATTATCATCATCATCATCAGTGGTATTAATTGCTATCTACATTATCCTAAAACCGGGGCCATTCCTTGGCCACGAGGTACCGGGTGTTTTTTTTTTGTTTGATGGATAGGAACGTACTCAATAAATGCGCAATAAATGCGTCGTCCTGGAGAGGATTGTATTGTTGTTATTATTATTGTTGTTGTTGTTTTTGTTATTCATTATGGCGATGATTGTGATTGATGACAATGAATGACGTTGACAGTAGTTAGGAAAATGTCGATGATGACGAAGGCGATGATTTCACGATGGCGCAGATGATGACGACGACAATGATGAGCAAAGATACATTTTCAAAGCACAGTGTATCTTTTGTTCATACCAGCTTGATTTATATCGTTCTAGCATAGCATTTTCTTGCTTAATTTAACAGTAATGTATTTTTGCCCCTCTTTCTTTCTTTCTTGTATAGGCGCTGAAGAGAGCGGGGCACATCATCAGTGAAGTTCGAGATACACACAGTTGGTAGCGAGAGCTGGACGCAGAAGCCAGGAGAATTAAGAACATGAAGAAATAATTGGTGCTTTCAATGTGTCAGGCATAGTGAGCATTAATTTATTTTGTTTTGTTCATTTCTTCCGTAAGCTCCAAAAGTGTCGCTTAATACGGAACAATCAAAGATGGCCGCTGTTAGATTATTTGAGGACGCTATTTGTCCATTCAACAAAGTAATCGGATGCATCAAGGCCATAGATGTGACCGCCATCTTTGAAAAGGCACAACTAGACAGAATTGACAGTTTTCAGATTCCAAGATTGCGACCAAGTAAAGGAATGATTCCCTGTCTTTCAAAAAATTAAAATAAGCTTTCATTGTTAGTACTGAATACGCAAAAATTCTTATACAAAAACTTTTTTTACTTTTTTTGTAGAATGTTATGTGTTCCGAATGTCTAAGTTTCATAAAAAACGACAAGATTTCAACACAACGACGGTTTAAGACGGAATCCGCCAGACGTTGGAGTAAAGAGTGGACAAAAATCTTGTACCAAGATTATTTACATTGTATTGCAAACTTCTGTAGGGCTCTTTTAATTATCTTCTCAAAACAAGTCATTTCTAGCAACACCAAACGTCGAAAACGAATGTTGAACTTCGTATGAAACGCTTAAAAGTTTTGGTGAAATGAAACTGATGATGGAATTTTGCCTGTGTTTCCACAAAATCACTAAACTTTGAAATTTATTTTCTCTCGTTCCCGTGGGAAATTATTTTTCGGTGTTATTTCAGAGAATTATTTATGTATTTAGCTTTAAAAAAATGTAAAAATGACTGTAAAATATTTAAAATAATTCTGGTACAGATTTTTGTCCACTAAAACATGAAATTGCTCCATCTTCTATCGGATTCCACTGTTTCACACGAAACATACAAGCATGGCCGACATTCTTTTTCTTCTCTTTTCACCTCGTGCTCTCGACTCCTAGCGCGCATGCGCGTGCAAATCATATCAACTACAGGGGTACTGTGAGGACGCCTTCATGTAATAGGGAATATAGCTTTTCTGCGGAACATTGTGTATTACTCATAAAAATATTCTGTAATTGGTCTGGTGTTTGTATTTGTAGCAACAAGTTTCGCACGAAATTTGTGGATAATCTTGAAAGGTCACCTTAAATTTAAATTGCACTAGAAAACATGATAGGATTTGTTTATGTAATGTGGGTCAATAAAATCTTGAAATGTTGTTAAATCTGTGTAATTCTTATATCCAAATGTTTTTTCTTGGGGCTTGAATTTCGTGATTCTTCAAACATTGTTACATTATCAACTGAAATGTCATATTCATTAAAAATCTTTCTATATCCAGGCAACTGTTATTAAAATAACTGAACAACTTGAAAACTTTGCTGCTCTTTCCAGGAAGGCCGCCTCAATCAAAACGAAGTACATTTTAGAGCTGAGCTTTCTTCTTGGCAATGCAAAAGAATATTTTATGACAAGGACATGAAGCATTCCCTGAGCGCACCATCGTAAAAAGAAACTCGTTCTATGCACCTTCATTAAATAAAATGTCGCCTGACGAAAAATATATATACCCAGTATAAGCTTGGTGGACCGAGAATCTTGCTGGATGAAATTAAAATATATTCCTAGAATCCGGGTCTGACTCTGAAGGCACGGATAGGTCAGTCGTCATCGCTGTCGCTCTTCTCCCGATGTGTGTCGAGTTCCAATCCTGGGCTGTTGCTTGAGAGTTTTTTTACTCTTCACCCAGAGCTGATTTGTGATTTGAATTGATAGCCATGTGTTTATAACCATCATTATTTTTCGCTTTGAAATTATT
>BLFN01000844.1:4590233-4595233 GCA_014634225.1 Acropora yongei | reverse complement strand
AGTTTTTCACCATTTAAGTGTCCGTTCGTTTCTTCAAGGGTAGTAGATATTCGTGCGGCTGAAGCCAAAATAAAAGTAATTAAGCCAAACATTCAACAAATATTTACAAACTGAATGTCCAAATGGTTTTCAAGTCTTAATTGTTTTAAATCAGTGAATCCTTTTTGGATAGGAAATAAGATAACCTGCTTGTTGTACCAACTGTTTGTAGATTTGCTCCTGTGGCTGTGTTTGTCTATTAATGTTAACAAGGGGATTCCTGGAACAGATTGTAAACGGTATACGATTTTAATTTGTTATTCTTAGCCGAGGAAATGTGATTGTAGCACAGTGAAAGAATCTAATTTACTTACTGAGTGAAGGGGTTATAATTGGTCGACTGACTGTATATTGTGCACTCTCCTTTGTTGGTTGGACCTGCAGATTACGAAAGATGATTGCATTAGAGGACGTAAATAGTGAGAAGAGCTTGAGGGATAATTTATTGGTGAAGGTAAGAAACGATTTCCTTTGATGACGATGATGGTTGTTCTTGGTGGTTTGAAGATAGAAAATGGCGGGAACTTTTATCAGTGTTATTGTCGAGTTTAGTGCGGTATTTGCAATGATAGTTTAATTGGCGAATTAATCGGATAATTTGACGTAGTGAAGAAAAGTGTAAGGTATGTACTCACGGTTTCCGTGACAGGAAAGAATAAATTAATTTGTCCATTTGCTGGCTTAGTTGGAATATTGGTGCTGAAATCAAAGCAATAGAGAGACTAGTATTTTAAATCTTTGAATGGATTTTCACATAAGCGGAAAAAAAAATATATTTTAGGTATACTTACTGTTTTATCAAAGGCAATGATGTGGTCATTTCGCTTGTCCGAGCATTGACTTAGATGAATCTCAGGCGAAAATTGGAAAATAACTCTCAAGTAATTGAGTACATTAATGTTACGATTCTGTTACCTTTTACTTGTTCATAAGCAAAGTATAGTGTTCTGTTGAAAAGAAAAGGAGAGATAATGGCAAGAAATCAATGTTCAGGATAAAAGAAAAAAAAAGGTAAATCGGTAAGTATCCCATTATGTGATACACTTACTTTCAAAGTGCAGCGGTGAAAGTCCTGTTTAAGAGTTGCTTCTTCCCTAGTTACTATCTTGTGGGAAAAAAATGTTGGAAGAAAAATATTAATAGCATTTATTATCAGTAATAAGGTCATAGGAAGTTCTCATTATGAAATTTAACAGTTATTTTATGCTACTTACGACCTGTTGGTTTGAAATTGTAGTCTGCATTTTACGGAGGCCTTGAAAATGGACTGAAGCATTTTTGGGAAACAATTGAGGCGCGTGCACCTAAAAATGGGTTCAAGAACAAAGTTTAATATAAGTGTTATAATAAGCGCATAAAGTAAGTTGAGGAATTTGCAGTATTTGCTGTTTTTGTTTAGGGTGACATCATCGCTAGGAGTTGAGCGCTTGTAAAACTGTTCACGGAATTTTTTGCTTTTTCCTGTAATGTTATTTCAAAGTTTCCCTGCGACAGATTGGATGGGCATGGGAGAATATTTTGTTATTCGAGTCAAGAGGAGTTTTTAATATATGGTAAGTGAAGGAAAGATTTTTACTTACAGAGTGAGGGCCTTCTTTTAGAGGTTGTGAAATGACTGTTTACTGCAAGAGAAGGTGAAATGACAAGTATTTTATCAGGCAGATATAAATCATCTACATAACGTGTTGTTTATGTGATAAAGAAAATGATGTGCAAGGAATACTCACTGTTTCCATAGCAACTTAGTGGTATTTCTTTTGCCCATATATTAGGTAAGTTGAGTGAGTGTTGCTGATGAATAAACGAAAACATTAAGTTGAAGTGATTAGTATGTTGCATCAAAGTGAATTGTTATATGGAAAGTAAAAGTAGGGTTGAAGCATACTTACTGTTTTCATAGTATGGTAGTTGCGTCTCTTGCTGGTATACTAGTGAAGAGGAATTTGTGACAAGCTCAAAAAGAGTAATTAGTAGACATATATATATATTTTAGTGCAGAGTTTCTTGTGTTCGTTCTTACCTATGTGTTGTTCATGAGTGCAAGGATATTCTATGAAAAAGGAAGAAGAATATTTTATGAATAAAACAAGTTGTTAGCTGTTTTTCTTTCAAAGAATGGCGATTCAACAGCAACGTTTTGAAAGAAGGTAGTTACTCTCGAGCTTTAGAAGTCGAGGGGCTGTGCAAGCAATGCTTTATTTCGGGTAACTGTTCTGTGAAATAGAATCGATCGAGAAAAAGGTTAACAATATTTGTTATGAGCATGTTTTGGTTAACGTATTACGTAGGGTAAGTCAAGTAATTGACTGTACTTACGTTCTCATGTTTTATGTTGTTTAGAAAACTTGGTTTTGTCCGAGTCTCTTTCTGGTGGAAAAGATGCACTTGAAAAAGGGTGCAATAACAATAATATAGTGGTTAATACTAGGCGTGGAAAACGAATTTGTGAATTCAAAGTACTTACAGTTCCATCTTCACTGAGAAGGTGTAATTGAAGCTGTGATATTAGAGCGTGGAAGATAATTCGTTATTTTGGTCTGGTTATTGTTTGTACATTTGGCCTCTGAATTTTTCCATTTAGATTTTAACGCGAATACAAGGGTTTGCCTGAAACAAGTTGGGAAAGTACGGGACAATTTGTTAGTTGACAAGAACGTGTTCGTAGCTTTCGAAATGGATAAGTTGATTCCTTGACGTAGGCGTATTTACTTATACGGAGTGAAGTAGACGTCTAATATATGATGTGGAATGAGTATAACTTTCAAGACTTGTAGTTTGACCTGTTGTAAAATAATTCTAAGTGATGGAAAATGTTAGTACTGAGGGCAAAAAAAATTAAAACGGTGTCAGTTCAGAAGGATGAATAAGAAGAACAAAGAAGATGGACAATTTGAGATGACAAAGAAAGAGTTTTCGTTTTTTGGTTGTGATGGAAAATACGTAGTGAAGATGAAGAGATTTAATGATATTTAACGCCCCTATTTCAAGTTTATTTTTATGTTTATTTTCGTGTTATGTTTAAAAGGTTATGTTTAAATCTTTTATACGTTTAAGTTTAAAGAGAGAGGATTTTGGAAAGGAAAGAGTTGAAAGAAGTGTAATGGTTGATGCACAAGAGAAAAAAATTAATGGAGGGAAATACTTACAGCTTGATCTTGCGAATCTAGAAGGCCTGTTTGGTATAGTAACTTGTTCTCAAGGAGAATTCGAATCAATGCTACAAAGTAAGACGAAAGTTCTCTTTACACATGTGAGAATTTTCTTGGACAGTGATAAATTAACTTCATTAGTTTTTCACGTGATAAAGAAAAGAAGGGCAACGGATATTTACGGAGTTCACGACAGTTGCGGAGTATTTCACTTGTCCATATACTGGTTTCGCTGAGAAAAGAAAAAAAAAGAGAGCATTAAGGTGATTGGCATTTTGGATCAAACTGTCGTATTGTCACACGAGAGCGTCTTGTTTTGGAGAGAAGGAATTCTGAAAAAAGTAAATGAGAAAAATATCATCATGATAGATAACAAAGCCATGGATATTGTAAACCAAAAATCAAGATGTAGTTTGGTGCGTTAATTATGGAAGTACAATTGCTACGTGCAGTGTTATTGCAAATTTTTTAAATAGTTTCCAAGTCACATTTTGGTTATTGCTAATTTAAGGTACTGGTATATGATGCTATGATGGTAATCAAAGTGCGTTTATTACTGACGGCCTGTTGGTTAACAAGGTCTGTTTTTACTAGGTCTTGCAAATAATTATCTAAAAAGTAACTGAAGTATTTGGAAAAGTAGGAATTGTATGAAAACGGGTTATTGATTGTAACTAAGTGCAAGAAGGTAAGTAATTGTTGATTGAGAACTGATAAATGAGGCAATAACAGAAATTCGTTATAATTTAACAAGAATCTTAATCCGGCTAAATAAGGGACACATCAAGTCAATTTTTTTTTAGTTGTTAAACGCTACAATGATTGCAAGTTTGCGAGTGCCTCAAGACACGCGAGGCTAAAGTAGTGTTATTTATAGACCACTTTCATAAATGGCGGCGTATTTTGTTATTCCTTTGTATTCATGTTAATTAGACCTACTGGCCTCACTTTGGTTTAAATATTTTTTCGAATTTTGCCCATGGAAGTGAGGCTAATAAGGCTTATTAGCATTGAAACAAAAGAATATTACATTTGATCGCCATTATGAAAGAGGTCTATAGGGGAATAATTTTGAATAATGACTTCATAAGAAATACAGTGTGGATTAATTAAAATTAGGCTTAGAGGGTAACACTAATTAAGATTTCCCAGAATGGGAGTAAATTACATGTTCTCATGAAGACTATAAAGCAATAGAGAGCTCTAGGTGGGAATGCAGTGGGGGTGAGGGGTGGGGGAAAAATGAAAAAAAATATAAGCTGATATACTAAAAGTGGGAAAGACCAATTGAGCCCCTGCAGGAGAGGGTTAGGGGAAACTATTGTATTCAGGGTGGGGTGATTGGGTGTGGTGTTGAGACACTAGCAAAGTAATTTGCATTCATTGTTCGCGTTTTTCCGGTTCGAAAATTCATTTGAACTCTAAATAGACCACATCTTTTGATAAGCGTTAGAACAAATTTGCATTTAAGGTAAATTGCTAGAAAGGGCCGTAAGAGATTATTCACAACATTTTCCTGGACCTGGATTGCACTTTATTTTAGCTAAGAGTGAATAGACAGAAGATGTGAGAAATTGCTCGTTCCAGTTGGTTTAGGTATAGAAACGGTGAGACCGCCAGGAAAACAAACGTTGACAATAGAGAGGAGAATGATTTTGGAAAATGAAGTTTTGAAATTAATAAGGCGTGGTTGTTTTAAAAATGAAATGAAAGCCAATAACTTGAGGAGTTTTAAGAATTCTTGTTCCACGCAGCGCCTTCTGTCTTAATAATTTCAGTTTTCAACATTTCATTGGAAAGAAGTAAATATCA
>BLFN01000844.1:4466842-4469342 GCA_014634225.1 Acropora yongei | reverse complement strand
GACGTTTTGAGCTTTAAACGAAGGGCTAACACTCTGAGGAAGGGCTAATGCTCGAAACGTACGCTTTCTTAACAATTCAACCTTTATCAACTCGTTTGATAAAACCAAAATTTTTGTTACCAGTACTGTACTTAGATGATTTACAAACATAAATGGTTGCTGATGATGTATCTATTGTATTAAGTAAAAGGGCTTTAGTATGGTGGCCAAATAAACCATTCAGTTTCCTAGTTGTCCCCCATGCAAAAACCATTGTCTGAAACTATAGTATTCCCATGAGTGGCAAATGTGATGTAGACCCTCAACAGTGGACTCAGATGAGGCTGTGTGAGTTATAGCTACTGTACTTTGACCCACTGAGAAAAAAAATTTTATTTTATAATGTATCCACCACCATTGAATATATTCTACCAAAAAGAGAGCCAGCATAGTGTATATGCAACCTAAATCAAGGGGACTTGAGGTATTCTCAAGGATGCAGAAGTGTTTGTTTGTGGGGGGGGATGGGGGGGCAAGTTACGTGATTCTTGACACAACAAGATTGAACCATTTTTTCAAGATCAGCATCAATGTTTGGCCACCAAACCAAACTATGGGCCAGTGCCTTCATTAAAGTGATACCTTGGTGGGTGTTATGTAATTCTTTCATGACCTGTTCATGCCTCAGAGGTGGGACTAGTAACCCTACAGCCTCACAGAATGCATCCATCCTCGACACCTGTAGCTCATCCTTTCTACCAAAGAATGGCAACACCTCTGCAGTACACCGGTGGCTCAGTTGGTTGAGCATAGGGCTGTTACGCCGGAGGTCGTGAGTTTCACTCCAGCCGGACCAACACTCAGGGTCTTAAAATAACTGAGTAGAAAGTGCTGCCTTTGTACGTACATCAGCAAATGGATAGACTTTCAACTCAAGTCTTCTCAGATAAAGATTATAAGCTCGAGGTCCCGTCTCATAACCCTCAAATAACTGTGGGACGTTAAAGAACCCACACATTTTGTGTAAAGAGTAGGGCATGGAGTTCCCAATGTTGTGGTCTGGCATCACTCATTCTGTTCTGGGGGCACCTGTGAATTCTAGTTGTTACATTAAAAAAGATTGTGAACTGCACCATGAAGCAGTCTGGCAATAGTCCCCCACAAAGTGTTGAAAATCGCATTTGAATATATCCATGTAGAAAATGCGCTATATAAATACCATTACCTGTACTAATCCACCCCATCAAAATACAGTGTCTAACCTTGGCCATTGCTGGGTGTCTGCCAGTTCCTTCCTTTATTTGCTGGGCATTAACATTTCTTTTATCAGTAGTTTCCAAGAAGTTCACAATGTCTGTAGGGATGGGTGTGTTTTTTGGTGTGTTAGCCAGTGGCACCTGACTACAGCAATTTGCATGGCCATTTTCCTTGTGCTGGATTTTTGTTTAAGAGTGCTTAAAGCATTATGGCCCACCTGAGGAACAGGGAGAGGTTATTTCAGGGAGGGATTTGTTCTCACCAAACAAACCCAGTAGGGGCTAGTGGTCAGTGTAAACCAGAAAGTGCCTTCCATAAGTGTATTGATGGAACTTTTTCACCACAAATATTAGTGCAAGTGCCTCCTTGTCTATTTGAGTGCAGTGCAGAGAAAATATCTGTTACTTACTGTTGGATTAGGTCCATTTTGCGTGTGATGACAGCTGCAGTCTGAGCACATGTAGAGTCTAGGTAATGATTAAGAATTTAGAAATAGACTTCTGGGGATGCCAACAGATGCCTTTTTTTGTATGAAAACATCACAACAAAACAAGGCTCTCACATTCCTGTTATGCATGAATGAAATCCTGACCTGCAACTGGTAACCTAAAACCTGCAACCTGCAATTTATTGATTCTCTCTTTATATTTTCATACGTGCCATCCTCCAATCCATCCTGATTCCCAGGGACTTTCATCCTTTGGGGTGGGGAGATGAGAGACCCTGTCTCCAATAATTACAGTATCTGTGTGTGTGTGTTGCATTCTACTTTTTGGTCTTGCATGGAATCTCTCACCCAGCATTCTGACTTCAGTCACCAGAGCTTAATAATTTATAATATGAATTGGGGCTTTATTTTGCAAAAGAATTATTGTGCACAAATATGTGTGCAAGTGTAGAAACAATAGGATATAAGGTCCCCTTCAATGCTCACACACCCTCGCAAAAAATATGGATGACCAAACCTTTGTGTGAAGTTTGGCCTCTTCTTTTTAATTTTGTAGGTTCATTGGACTTTTTGACCTTTGAAAGGACTGTTTGAGTTCATGTTGTTGAGGATGCATTTGTTAAACTTTGAAGTAAGTTTTTGCTGTTGTTTTATTGGTGGCTTGCTGTAAAGAAATCATGAGAGGTCACACAAGGGTGTCTTTTACAATAGTTGATACCATGCTCACTTATGGATAACAATGTGTAAAAAAAGGTAGATTAGCAATAATTAAGAATGTTTGCCCATGGCATTAGCTGAGATGATTCAGTTTATGTA
>BLFN01000844.1:4303569-4306069 GCA_014634225.1 Acropora yongei | reverse complement strand
GAACGACTTGGAAATTCTTACAGAGTTATGTCAAAGATCTGAAATGGTGAGATCTACATGCATGTACTGTTTCATTTTGTTTAGTTTTGCTCACTTGCATAAGTTCATTGTTTTCTAGTCAATCTGTCAAAAAATCGTAGCACTAAAATAATTAATATGGAAATTACAATATATTTAATTTAGGAGCTCTCTGGAAATAAGATGTTTGTAAAGGAGTGCCTTGGCCTTGTTGCCCTAAAACTGTAATATGGTTCTGAATTACAACAGTTGCAAAAGTAACTAACTTTTTCAGTTTTGTGACTAAAAAATTCATGTTAGTGTTACTTTTTTTTTTTTAATATAATTTATAATATAATTTATTTACAATACATACAGTATACATACATTATTAATTACAATTCTAAAACATCAAATTACACTACTTACAATACTGCATTTACTAACACTTCGTTACAATACTTGTCTAATGCCTATCTAAATATTATAAAGAAAAAAAAATTACATTAATTTACAGCCAAATACGCACAGCTCTACTGTAAGAACATAGAATAAAACACACTTGAAAACAGATTATGGGTTAGGTTCAGAGTTAGTCTTGCTTTGCGTTCTGTGTTCATGTACACTTGTTGTACCTGTATATGTCATCTTAGCTGCTGGTGGGTTGGTAATTTTTTGTAAAACTGAGAATTACTTTGAATCCTTTCTGTACTAGTGTGTTATTGAAAGAATGTTTAATTTTGTTTACGGTGTTCCCACGTTGTGTTTTCTTAAGGGGAGCAAGGACAGACCGAATGGTACAGAAAGAGGAAAAAACAATTCTAATGACAGTGGCCAGTAGTACGTGACAAATTTTTTACTCTGTATTGTTATCTTCTTGTGTCCCTTGATAATCCTCTGGAGGCATTTCAGACAATTTCAATGAATCTCAGTTGACATTCATCCACCGCCATACATAGCTGAAATTCATGAAAATTCCATGAAACTCATTCAGAGGATTATCAAGAGATACAAGAAGACACTGAGTGTTAATTTTTGTTGAATTTTCTTAAGGTTAAAGGCAAAAAATTGATTGCCCAAAACTACAGTAGCTATATTGAGTAATATCTAGTGAATCAGCACTAAAAATGCTACAAACTTGGGCTACCTGTGCTCACATTGGATGAAAGTGGTGTTACATTTCCAAGATCTGACAAAATAATTATTTTATTTCTTTTCACCTAGCAAATGAAAGATTAGGTTATGGCAGTGGACACACAGACTTGTTAAGTGAACTACTCTTAACTACAGTAGTAAATGAAAAGTCCAATAATTATTATTATTATTTTTACATATTCAATCCTTTTTTCATTTTTTTATTTTTGACAGATTTTCGCAGCTTCTTTATCAATGAACTTAGTTTATTGAGATCCAGAGATTTGGGTGAACATTTTGAATGTAAGTTTAACATCATACACTTTTTTCAGTTTTCATTGAAAACAAGTGAATGCTAGAAGCTGTAAAAGAAAGCCTTAACTTATTGCATGCACACTAATAATAACTGCATTTGTCAAATGTATCTTAAATTGCTTTAATCAAATAAACAAGTCATACTCAAGGCTGGAAATTCTGACTGATACAGTCTGAAGTGATTGCCTTTTTTGGTTTTGTGACTAAAGAATTCATGCAAACTCCTTTTTTTTTTAATTAAAGATGAATTTAATAAAATTAATGTGATAGTTATTATCGTTCAAAGTTCATTTCAGAATTCCATAAATTTCTCTCCTTTATCTTCATTGGAATCACAATACAAGTGGATGATACTTTCAGTTTTATCAAAATTGAAATCACACTCTCCTGAATTACTATTAGAAGACCTACCATAAGATTTTTCTGTGTTATTTCCTTGCCTCAGCGATGATAGACATAAATAATTGGTGGGAGAGTTGAAACTTCTGTAGCAGTACAGTTGCAGTGGAGAATACATTTTTTTCTGACATGGTAGTTCAAGTTATTTCTGACTAACATTTCAATTTTGTGACTAACATTTTGCCTCTAATTTCTGAAGTTCAATCTCCAAGTTTTTGTAATCTTGAGCCAGGTTTGGTTTGTGTGAAAAATACAGAAAAAGAAATGGAAACATGTACTGTGTAGCATATTCTTTTTGAATAAAATTATTATTGTAACCTAGTGTGATACTATCATAGACTTTCATTTTTGAGTTTCACTATCATACTGTTATTATTAATAATCCTATTATTGTGATGTTTTCATTTTGCCTTTTGTAGCCATCCATGTCAAGCACGTTTACACTTTTGGTCTCCAAGGGCCGTTTCTCTTTGTGTCAATTGACTACAATCGGGTAAATATGGGTTGTTTAGTACTGTGACAATTTGGTTTTAAGGAAAAATAATTTTGGTCTTAACTTATTGTAATTAATGTTGAAGAAGTTTGTAATCTTAGTGTGGGTAATCAAATGGTGATAACTTTGAGTAAAACTAGAGAATAGTAATTTCGTGCACGT
>BLFN01000844.1:4231381-4238881 GCA_014634225.1 Acropora yongei | reverse complement strand
CGAGAGCATTTCAATTCCTTTAATCCTGTTATAGGTAAATTTGCCATTGCAATAGTAATAAAATTTCATGTTTTTCAACTGTAAAATACGAGATAAGTTAAAGTAATGATCAAGACAATAGAAACTGAGTAACTTTAAAGTGAATAATTTCTTGCAGTTTGAACCAGTTCCCGTTTTAAAGAGAACATCTCGCAATAAACAATCGTTGACTAGATTTTTTTCGGGAGAAACTGGGCATAGTTTTCTCATTGGAAGAAAACCACTCTTATGCGTCGACGAGTGGAGTTAAATCGACCATTTCCAAATTATACCTTTGGCCTCTTTTTAAAAGCGAGTCCTGTTACTCATCCTTTCAAGTGAAAATTTGCACATGAATGAAATCTAATTTTCCTATGAAAGGATGAACACCTGAACTCGCTTTGAAAAAGAGGTCAAAGGTAATTCGGCCTCAATGATGCTGGTCAGAGGATACCTTGTTTTGATAGGCGTCAATCGACCATAACATGAATGTCCGACATCGCTGTAAACTAGATGGATATGGCCGCCATGTGTACCAGTATTGATTATCATTATTATTGTTGTTATTAGGATATTATTAATTATTGGTCAACTCCATCGTTGTCGTGTGCGTGCGTGATTACCATGAAAAACGCAGTTGACGGGTTTCTATGAGTATGGCGCTCCGCATAGAGGCCCTTCGGGTCGCCGGAGCTCCGCTATAAAATAATTTGGATAGTAAGCGCGCTCTCATTGGTCAATAGGTGTGTTTAGATGACGGTATTAACACGCGGTTGAGACATCACCCGGATTTTGATTGCTTCATTTGGTGTCAGATACGCATTTTGATTGGCTAGCATAGTAGGAAATAGGATTGCCCAGAGCGCCTACCAATTCATTTCAGTCAAGAAGTAACAAAACAACATTTTCCTTCATTTGTCGCAATTGTTTTGAAAGTATTTTATAAAAGCAATAAAGGACTTTTTTTCCATGTTACGTGGCCTCATCCAAACACGAGGAGGCTTGAGAGTATAGGCTCAAGTCGATTGTGCTAGCATAATTTTTGACATTATTTGACAAAACGAGACTATTTTTTCAGATTTTTTGTCAAAAAGCAATGCTAGCATAATTTGTATAATTTGTATTTTGAAGACCGGGAGTGCTAAAACCAGGCTCAAATATCCCTTGTCATAATATAGTAATGATAAATTGACTTCAGACATAAAGTAAGCTCTCCCAATAAACGGTCGGCGATGTCTAGGGGCTTGTTGGGATTTTAGTTCTTCGAGGGAAGAATGGGAACCAGAAGGCTAGAAAACCTTGTTTCTAGTCCTACTCTCATAGGTGTGACAACATGACAAAATGGCTTCCACTAATCCCTAAACAGAGCCCGAGAACTTTCAGGTCTTGCAAGGACTCAAGAGGGCTGATATTGCTAGAGATCGGAAGATCGGATACTTAGAACCACTAAAGCAGCATACAAAGTTAGGGGAGCAATAATAATAATGTAGGAGGTTAATAAAACTGACCTTTCTTGCCGTTTTGCCCATTTTTTGTCGAGCTTAACATTAAAAAAAAGCAGAATTTTGAAAAACGAGCATAATTTGAGCATAATTTGAGCATAATTTGGATAACGAGCAGTGTTACTAGCATAATATGCTTGTTTTACCAGCACAATCGACTCGACCCTATTAGAAAGAATTCGAGACATTTATGCAAATTAATGCGAGCCGTAGTCGAGAGTCTGCAGAACTGTGGAGAATTCTCCCTAACCCCTCCCTCGTTTTTAGATGAGGCTATGTAAACACGGAAAATTTTCGCTGTTGCTTAACTGGAACCTGGGTAAAAGAAAAAGAGAGAGTTTACGAATAAAGATGGAGTGAATTAAGTTGCCATTTGAGCTAAAAATGGCTGCAAGGAAACAAATGGTTCTCAGAAAATAATGATAAATAATCATGCAACCAAAAAAGCTTGTTGAATGAAGTGGCTCTGAATCGTGCTGAAAATGTCAACATTAATAAATGCGTTTCAAGAAGAGCGGGAGGATGGTGTGTGATGTATGAGAAGGGACTGGGGAAAGATGACGTCGTAACTAAATTATTATGGGTTATTTTTCATTTATTGATATTGAGAACGGGGTGTGTGTGTCGTCGCTTCGTTGCTCAAGTAAATCCTATTTTGAAGGCACGTAGCCCAGAAAGAAAGACGAGAGATTAAGACAAGCAGCAAGTATACGTTGTTTTGCAAGTTTCGTGGTGGTGATTGAAGCGTGAGTTTCGAAATGGAGCGGATTCCCGATCCCTCGAAGGAAGCTCTTGTTTCGCCGCTTCCATGCGTTTTTCAACCTCCTGGCTTGACCGTGAAAACGAATCAGTTTGAAGAAGCCCGTAATGAAGTCAGACAGAATTTATCGATGAGATATAGTTTGGTTGGTTCCGAAGCAGATATCTTTAGTTCAGATTATGAGGAGACAGACCACGAAATCCAACGTCGAACCTTGAAGACGAAATTGGTTACCGGTTCTAGTTCTAGCAGTTTTAAAAGTAACCTCAACAACATGTGGGAAGGCGTCATCTCTTGCTTAGAGGAAGAAGACAAAGGTGTAAACCGAAAAAAGAAGTATGCCGTCGAGAATGACGACGTTTCAAGCTCGTCTGCATTCGAGAGCAGCCCGTTGGATCTCCGACCCGAGAACGAGAAGAACATCACGAAAACTATCCAGTTCGAGTTAAAGGTTGAGATTCCTAGTAAGTGGTTTTGTTTTCATGAGGGCTAGATAGTTAGCGAAAGAAAATGTTTGAGATTATGCATTCCTGTAAGTGTGTGTTTGGTGTTGCGTTTGTACATTAGCATTTTCGCAACGTGGATGTGACGTCAGTTCGCATTTGCGATTGAAGATCGTTCGTTCAAAATAAACTTTTGTTTATTAAGTTTGGTGTCTTTCGAGCCTTCATTTTCTCTTTAATTTATTAGTTGACGAAGTGAGGTTATTTCGTGCTGAAAAGATAATGTTTGCGTGGGAAGTTGATTTTGGGTCATGTCTCGTTTGTTATTGTTGTGACTGGTCTTTTATATCACATGATGCTTGAATGCACGTGTTGATTCTGTTTTGCATATCGCTGACGCATTCACGAAAAAATTTAGAGAATGTAGAGTTTGGATCTTACTTTAATTCTCACTGTAATTGAAGGACCCTGAGCAAAACCAACATTAGTGACTTTTATTCAAGCGTTTTTGTTAAATTGAGGCCAAATTTGGGACAATACAGTACATAGCAATTAAGTTATGCAATTACCAATTCCCAGCGATATGATGTGAACAACAGAAAAATAACAGGAAAATAACCTAAAAATTCTGGGCCCACAATAGTCTTTTGGTGGTGTCATATAGGTGGGGAGGAAGAAGACAGAGATGGCTGTTCACAGGAACAGATGGATGTCTCTCACCATGATTTGCTCAGCAGTGCTGATATTGGAAGCAATAATGCAAGTAGTGCATCCAGTGATGCTGAGGAATCATCTGTGCAACAGAATCAAGGAGTGAATAATTGTGGTTGTGAAGGTGAGAATGGTGAGAAGAGAGAATGGTCGCATCTACCAGCCAGAGAAGATCTCCCAGTGGGTGACAGAGATGAGGACAAGGAAGATGATCAGACTTGTCCCCAAGAAAAGATGGATCTGGACATTCTTCAGCATGATTTGCTCAGTGGTTGTGAAGGTGAGAATGGCAAGAAGAAACCACAGTGGCATTTACCAGGTGGAGAAGATCCCCTAGTTGGTGACAAAGATGAGGACAAGAAAGATGACCAAACTTGTCGCCAAGAAAAGATGGATTTGGACATTTCGCAGCCTGATTTTCTCAACAATGCTAGTATTAACAACAATGGTGCCAGCAGTGCACGCAGAGATAATAGCAAAGAAGATGACAAGGAAGGTTGTTGCCAGGCAAAGTTGGAGGTTGAAAACACTGGGCAGTGTCATGGTCCCTCTGGTGGCGTTGACTCCTCAGCTGATTCTGCAAAGGTTAGTCTCAAGAAAGAATAATAATTATTATATTATTCTTTTCTCCCAGTTTTCTATGATAGTGTAATCGTGAGACTTGTTCTATGTATGCATGACCACGAAACACTTGATTCTCTGTCACTATAAAACTCTTGAATGACAATTATTAATTAACGGTCTTGCAAACTGTGAGGGTAGGTGCATGCAATTTCATGCGCATTGGGAAGTTTGTTTGCAGACTAAATTAGAAAATCCCATTACTATAAAGTAACTATTTAATTCGGTCGTTTTCAAATTGGAGGGAAAATTTGGTATTCGTCTTGCTACATTGAATTTTCGCACCCACGTGTTTAAAAGGCCAGCATGCAAATATTCATGCTTTTCGGTTTCGAACGATTTTCTTTTGAAAAGCAATGCATCACTCCACTTGTCAATAAGAGTATTTCCCTCAGTGCCTTCACTTGATCTTTAACCCTTTTCGCTTGTATTTAAAATTGTTTTTATTCAGTCTGTACTGTGCCAAATCAGCTACTGAGGCTTTGTTTAAGTTGGTATTCGCATTGCTTGTTTGTTACGCAAGTCCCACTGTCACTACGCACATTAGTTGGGGTATAATTAGTAGAATTTTTAACACGAAAATTCTTTATCAGTTTATAAATGCAGCCCAAATAACCTGGCTCATTTTTTGTAGGCCAAACTTTGCCAAAAATACAACGGAGGTGCTTTTTTGTGTGAAAACGTTTTGGAATGCATCAAAGATTCTTTCACTGTATTTGACAATGCTCTTGTATTAAAGTTAATGAGCTTTTTCAACTGGTTTTGCATTTTTGTTGAATGCAAACATGTTAAAATAATACGAAAACTTGTTGACAACTAGTTTGCAACATGTTTGAGGGTCTGCTTATCTTAAAGCGGTACTGTGGGGGGCATCTCCTTATAGTCAACAGGTAGTCATTGTTCTGTCTTGTTTCTTGCAGTTTGCCTTCAGTCCATTAGACCTCCAACATAGCTCTTACTGCTCAAAGCCTTCATGTGGCAACACGAATTGCAATTTTGTAAGTTGAATATATACATGTTTGTCTTGAAGTCTGTTTACATGGATGGAGCAAGATCCTAGAGGGCAGATCAACCTTATGCCATGTTTTCTGCATTCAGTTTACTGTCAGTTGCAGCTAACAAGCATGTGACTTGAAAATAGTTATGATCAAATTGGCTGTCAAAGGTGGCAGATTTCTAGCCATCAAACATTCAAATTTAGAAAAGCAGAAAGCATATTATAAATCATTGTGACAAATTGGGATCAGTTTGCTTAGAGAAGTCTTCAATATTCAAAAGAGTAATCTATGTAAATCTCGCCCCCCTTTTTGTGAAATGTGCTGTCACAGTCCTTAAAATTTGAAATGTTTATGGACAAACATACCATATTTGATAGCCAATTAGATCATGTTTTGAGGCCATGTTTTTATGCCTAGCTGCAACGGACAGTACATAAAAAAAGTCACAAAGATTATTGTCCTTAGCAGTCGTAGGATCTTCCTAGCTGAGCAGCTCTTGGAACATCCTGGTATTAATTAGACACAAAAGAGATAAAAGAGGCATTGCAATGGCAGAGACATTTGGTTGCTTCATTTGGCTAGTTATTTAATGACAGACCACTTAACGTAACCAAAATTTCTGCATGTATACCAAACAAAATTATTGTTTCCTCCACCAAAATGTTCTTCCCTCGTTGTAAAATATCCCCTTAATGGTACCCTTGTGCAATTGAGTCAGGCAGGGTGGGCTATTGTTTTGTAATTTCATTTGCATCTTTTTTACTAAAAGGGGAAGGCAGAAGTGGAGCACATGAGGACTCATAAGACTCATAAAGAATGGATGCAGTGTTTGCGTTGTAAATGGACAAGAGCTGTTGTCCAGAAGCACGCAAAGACTTGCTGCTTGCCCGGATGTAGAATTCCACATTGTTACTCCATAAGGTGACATAATCAACCTTTCTCTTATGCTCTCTCTGGTTTATTAAATATGTGTGAAATTATATTAATTGTTGATGATGTTTACCCTTTTGATGAAAACATGAATTGTGCAGAATTGTTTTCTTATGTCAAACCTGAGCTTCCCTTTTAGTGGCCTGCAATAGGGAAACACTTAGGCTGGTTTTCACATGCAAAGGAGTCAGTTGTAGGATCAATACTACCACCTAGTGAAACCCAAACATTGGCTCAATAGAGTAAAAATTGCAAGGACCAGAATATTTCATTTCCATCTGATCCCACTTCCAATGCAGGACAGGAAGAGTCAAAACAATGCTTGGTGTTGTGCTTTGTGATTGATTTATTCTTCTGCTTTTGCTTGCAACTTCAATGATATGGTTTTCATTTTATTGTAAGCAACAAAATAGGAATTGGAAGAATTAAGCACTTGTTAAAGGTTCCATTATTTAATTTTCTTTTGGGTGAAATGGTATACTCTTTCCATTGTGACTCTTACAGTACCTGACTCCACCTCAAGTGAAAACTGGGCTTTATTTGAAGTAACAAAAAATGAGTTGATTTGAACCCTTTGTTTTGCAGGAAGGTTAATGGTGATAAAAGGAATACTGCTGCAAAGTGCAAACCTTTCAAGGTACCAAGGCCATCAGTCCCTGAACCACCAATGTATTCAAAGTTTCCTCAGTGGGGGCCATGGTGTAATATCAATCATGTAAATGGCAAAGTGATATTTAGGGCAAGTATTTTTGTAGAGTAATCAAAATAAATGGCTGTTCAGGCGCAATGTTTTGAATGAAGTGTGATTTTAAGGCCCCATGTTTCTTGGAAGGGGTTATTTTGTCAACTCTAGATGATGTGTCTTCTGAACAAAGACAAACTACTGCTTAAGAATCCATCTGGTAAGGGAACAGTAGACTGGGGTTTTGCAGATTTTGAATCAAGTGAAACCTGATTAGATAGACATGTACCTGGGAAACCCCCATATATGGTCATCGACTGTGCATTTACAGTGTATGTGAGCATAATTTGGGCTCATCAGAAAGTATGCATCGGTCAAGCTGTGCTATTATCATGCCACCAAGGTTAAAACTGACCCACAGGATTGGTTGGTGGCTTACTTGCAAAACCTTATGCAGGGATCTTCCTTTAAAATTCAAGGGAATCTATTTTGTGAGCTATTGCTAGCTTTCAGCATGTCGCTCGCTTCACCTTCAACTTGTTTTGCACCATGCCCTCCTGCCATGTAGCGTAGATATTGGAAAGAGTTATAAGTACAACAGATTTTCCTCTTGGTCTTTCGGTGTAATGGGCCTACACTGAGTTAACCAAAAGATTGTCACTTTACAATAATAATTATTGTTGTGATTGTTAGCTCTTTTGTTGTTGTGCCATTTTCATAACTTTGTCTAGCAGCTTTGGCTTTTAAGCATTTTAACCAATCATTTTTTTTTTTACAACAGAACACCAACCTTATGCCGGGAGATTATTTTCTGGAGAATAGGGATTATATTGTT
>BLFN01000844.1:4196381-4198881 GCA_014634225.1 Acropora yongei | reverse complement strand
TGAAGGTAAAGGCCTACAGCCATTTTACTCCAACCTTGGCTTTTTTCTTGTCTCCCTGCCCAGTAAACATACTCGGGAAAATGCAGCTTAGTGGTGATTTAATATTATAAAATTAGTGGAAAACATGACTGTTTTTTTCTTAAAGAGAGTTCACATTTCAAAGGACAAAATACATCTTTTGTTTAGACTTTGAGGAGACCCAATGGCAAATCTTGGTCTTCAAAAAGAACTGTCCTGTCCAGCATGAAGAGGAGGAAGAGAGTGTTGTGGAAGTTGATAACACGGAGCAGTATTATGATCCCAATGTTGTGGAAGTTGATTACACGGAGCAGTATTATGATCCCAATGTTGTGGAAGTTGATAACACGGAGCAGTATTATGATCCCAATGTTGTGGAAGTTGATAACACGGAGCAGTATTATGATCCCAATGTTGTGGAAGTTGATAACACGGAGCAGTATTATGATCCCAATGTTGTGGAAGTTGATAACACAGAGCAGGATTGTGATCCCGCTGTTGTCGAAGTTGATAACACAGAGCAGGATTATGATCCCAATGTTGTGGAAGTTGATAACATGGAGCAGTATTATGATCCCAATGTTGTGGAAGTTGATAACACGGAGCAGTATTATGATCCCAATGTTGTGGAAGTTGATAACACAGAGCAGTATTATGATCCCAGTGTTGTGGAAGTTGATAACACAGAGCAGGATTGTGATCCCACTGTTGTCGAAGTTGATAACACGGAGCAGTATTATGATCCCAATGTTGTGGAAGTTGATAACATGGAGCAGTTTTATGATCCCAATGTTGTGGAAGTTGATAACACGAAGCAGTATTATGATCCCAATGTTGTGGAAGTTGATAACACGGAGCAGTATTATGATCCCAATGTTATGGAAGTTGATAACACAAAGCAGTATTATGATCCCAATGTTGTGGAAGTTGATAACACAGAGCAGTATTATGATCCCAGTGTTGTGGAAGTTGATAAAACTGAGCAGTATTATGATCCCAGTGTTGTGGAAGTTGATAACACTGAGCAGTATTGTGATCCCAATGTTGTGGAAGTTGATAACATGGAGCAGTATTGTGATCCCAATGTTGTGGAAGTTGATAACACTGAGCAGTATTATGATCCCAGTGTTGTGGAAGTTGATAACACGGAGCAGTATTATGATCCCAATGTTGTGGAAGTTGATAACACGGAGCAGTATTATGATCCCAATGTTGTGGAAGTTGATAACACTGAGCAGTATTATGATCCCAATGTTGTGGAAGTTGATAACACGGAGCAGTATTATGATCCCAGTGTTGTGGAAGTTGATAACACTGAGCAGTATTATGATCCCAGTGTTGTGGAAGTTGATAACACTGAGCAGTATTATGATCCCAATGTTGTGGAAGTTGATAACACGGAGCAGTATTATGATCCCAGTGTTGTGGAAGTTGATAACATGGAACAGTATTATGATCCCAATGTTGTGGAAGTTGATAACACGGAGCAGTATTATGATCCCAATGTTGTGGAAGTTGACAACATGGAGCAGTATTATGATCCCAATGTTGTGGAAGTTGACAACACGGATCAGTATTATGATCCCAATGTTGTGGAAGTTGACAACACGGAGCAGTATTATGATCCCATTGGTGATGTCGAACATTCAGCTTCACCAGCAAAGGTCAGTAACAATTTCTTTCTCCCAGTTTTCTATGGTATTGTGGTGCGTGAAGAAAATTTAGTAAAGCCATTTAATTTAGCCTCTTATTTGTGGTTTATTTGAGTAAATGTCCCCAGTAACCCTTTAACCCCTCTAAGTGCCAACATTACCATTACCACCCTGACTCACCCTAGTGATTGGTCACATCTGGACAACGTTAGCAAGATAAAGCCACATGAGTCTGGAAAGACTTTTAAACTTACCTTGCTAAACTGACTGTGAACATAATATCCCTACAGAGTATCACAGATATTAAAAATACTTACTAGTCTTTTCCTTAGTATCGTACCTGCTGTCTTGTCCAATCACTTCTTTTCTTCTTTTTCTTTGTTGTTGTTGTTTTTTCAGAGTTCAGAGGATGTTGATGAAGACTTCCTGGATGAGTGGAATTCAGAAAGTGAGTTAAGTTTTCAGAGTACAGAGGATGTTGTGGAAGACTTTGTGGACTTTGAGGATGGCGATTACCTGGAATAATATACAACTATCCCCCGAAAGGGAGGTGAATAGTGGTGGATATATACTGAGACGCGAAGCGTCGAGGTATATATCCACCGCTCTTCACCGACCTTGAGGGGGATAGTTGTTTTAGTATTTACCAAATCAGATGGATAAAAAAATGCTGTTTTCTTTCCGTTCGCAAAACAGTGAATAGCCAAGGATATTCCGAGTTACGGGAGCCAATCAAAACGCGCGAAAATTGCTATCCACTGATTTGGTAAATACTAATAATTATTAACAACTGCCTCGCAAAGTGGAGGTTGGGTGTCTGAGATATCCAG
>BLFN01000844.1:4016882-4019382 GCA_014634225.1 Acropora yongei | reverse complement strand
AAAGCTAGATTTTTGCTTAAAGCTATGGTACACTTTGTTACTAGAAAGGTGTAGAAATGGTAAACCACATTATTATATTTGAGAAAATAACGGGAAAAGGTGGAAAAATAAGGAAATTTTATATGTAACGCGTAACCGTATTCTTCATGGTTATAATTTTCAAAAACATTTTTAACACAAAAGGAAGCTCCCATGGACAAACGAATTATAGCCAATGCAAACACACAATATACACTACATTTGAGCAAAACTACAACATTTCAAGTTTATTAAAACACATTTAAAAAATTCATCATTCTTGAGTATGTTTTCTGTGACGCTGCGTTGTAGAAGTTAGCCGTTCATTAGCTATCAGGCCAATTGGGAGCAGGTCATTGTGGGTCAATTATAAGCCCGCTGAGGTAGAGATAATTGGTGATGATAATACAAGAATTTTTGCTGATTATTTCTTCATTTTCAGGCACATCTTGATCGCATTGTGCCATGAGAACAGTATGAGTTGAATTAATTGTTGCATTACCTGTCACACAGTTTTCTGTTTCATGCTATGCAAATTTAGCGAGGGAATGTGGGTACTCGTGCGTTAATAACAGGAATGTAATATTTTGATCTTCGGATCTGTCCAAGGATGATGAAAAAATTTTAGCCCTTTTTGCAGATGAAAAATAAATATTTTCCACCGTTAAGCTGTTCGATAAATTTAAAAAATGTGCATTTGTTTGGAATTTCAATGCTCTAACCTTTCCTAGTTCGCCACTATTTCGTTTTCAGATTTCGATCGCTTAATTGACAACCTTGTTAGATGAAACATTTTCGCGTGAGTTGTAATGTTAGCAGTTCACTGCTGACCTTTATGAGCCTCTTACCTATGTGAAATTTTGTGGGAATCCAAATATTGACGTTGAAAGGGAATTAAGTTTTCAAAATCTCATTGTTGTTTGAAGTCATGATGCCAAGACTCTCGTTTCATTTGTTACTTGTTGTTGTGTTTGGGATCTTCTTAGCCGAGTTTTGCGCTTTTCGTTTTTAAGGTGAGGTTTCGTCCAAACGACTGTAATTTTTTTCAAAAGCCACTTGGGTGAAACCGTGAAATCATAGTTATGGAGACAAGTCGTTGACCCACTCATGAAAAATTTTATTTTAAACCATGTGAAATTTTCGCACCAGATCTACAGCAGGTTGAATTGATGACAATATAGCATGCAAAGATAGAGAGAATAACTAATTCAGGTCTCTACTTATTGAAACCAGTATCAAAAGATAATGAATACTAATTTAGCTGAGCTTGAGTTAATGCAACTGAGTAATAATTTATCAACCCCACTTGATTTGTATTGGGATTTACTAAGGTGCAATACCTCTATGGATTGGTCATAACTCGAATAAATTATTAATGAATTTAATAAGTAATTGTAAGTTATTGATCTTAATTTTGATATCTTGTAGACAATTCTAAGGACGTCGGAAGAGTTCATAGACAGTCCCCTGAAAACACAGGAAAGGAAAACCAAAGCCAGTAAGTGTATTCTCTCTAACTTTGCGTGCTATATTCTCTCGTCATTTTTGGGTGAGCCCTTCGGCCTCGCAACCATGCCAGCTAGGGTGCTCAGCTCTGCAGACTGGTTGCCCAAAAGAATAATTTTTTTCAGTTAATTAATTAATTGATTAAAATGAAATTATGTAATAACATTAATGAATTAGTAATAACCAACAGAGCTTCAAATAAAATAGTCATGCATAGTTACTAAGGCATTTATCCTATTTACAGATGCCAAATTTAAAGGGGTGACAGGTAGCGTTTGTAATTCTGTGGTCAGAAGTCCACAAAGAAAGACAAAATGTACTCTTTTTATGTTAAAATAGTTCATATATGTAGAAAAACGCAGTACTTTTTCTCGCCATCCTGATATGATAATCTGGTTAGCAACCTCCTTCAGTTAGGAGCTGTTCATGTAAGACTGAACTGAGAAGACTTTTCGTGGACACTACATAAAGAACACCCGACCATTTTGGGAACATTTTGTCACGCAGAGAAAACCTTCATCCTTATAATAATAATTTAGTTAGCAACCTTAATAATAATTTAGTTAGCAACCTTTTTCAGTTAGGAACTTTTCATGTACACTATCCAAAAAGAAGAACTGAGAAAACTTTTTGTTGACACTCCGCAATGAAAACACCACTGTCGATCCTTATGTCACGCACTCATTCAACGTGTTCGAAATATTATGTTTGTTTTGGTCTCTTTTATTAAACGATTTTGTCCTGTAAACTTCAATACGACACGAAATCGCGTCACCGAAGGGCGGAAAACAAGCTAAATCCAAAATAAATCGCGTGTACGACGTAGAGAATGCATTTAAGAATAAATTTTTTTAAGACGAGGCGGACGAATGAAACTAGAAGAGTATAAGTTGTGCTTTTGTGCAGACTAGTCGAGAAATTAGCTTGCTGATTAACTGATGATAACATTTTGGTTTCGGACTGAGATTCAAGACTC
>BLFN01000844.1:3982439-3987680 GCA_014634225.1 Acropora yongei | reverse complement strand
AAATGTTCCTTAAAGAATGGCTTCAGTCGTTGATAGTCCGCATCGCCCTGTCAAATATTAACAGTACAGAGAAGAATGTATTACTCTGTGGCAGATTCTTGAACCTGAAAATATCTCTCACAGCTGTTTTCATATTTTATTTGATATTCAATTTCATTCTCTTCAGCAGAAGGCATTTAGAACTAGCTTGCTGCTGAAAGGGGTAAAATACAACTCAGTGGTTGGAATACTCTGAGCTGTGTTATTACAAATTCAGCAATGGCGGTTAACACTTACGAAAACAAACCCATCAACAATGTACGAACGTTGGCCGTTCAACATTTCGATGAGGAGCCTTCCAATCCTTAACCCTTAGCTACCATGTTAAATCAGTCATTTTTAACCCCAACTTCTTTTTAATTAACACCTCAAAAAATATTTACAGAAGAATACCAAACCATGAATCATTTTAATCTACAATGATGAGGCTTTCAAGAAAAAAAAAGCTTGTCTCGAAAGAAGCTCTCAAATCTTCCAAACAAAATTACAATCACCAAAATTAGCATCATTTTTTTCACAAAATACATTATAAATTACCAACAGAGCTAAGTATGAAAAAATGTTCGTAAAGGAAATGTTCCCACATCTTCAGACTTGAAATCTTCAAAATCTGGTGGAAATGAAGTAAAAACAAAATAAATTACAAATTTTTATTGATAATCTTTTGAGTTACACAAAATTTCATGAAAAATGCTTTCACAATATTTTTTTGTTGGTGGGTGTGTCCCACTAGGGGTGGATAGGGAAGTGCAGTAAAGGTGAACTAAGCCAGTCTGCACCTTTGAAAGTGCTTTTTTCTCCAAAATAACAACTTTTAACAGTTCAGCCACACTGTGTACAACATTGAAAAAAAAATTGGGGGGGAGGGGATTTGTTTGGTTATTTGGTGGTGTATCTATGGGACTATACAAGTTCTTTGGGCACACACAAGTCTGGGAAGAAGGAAAAGGTGCCTACTACAACCCTTTCCCACCCACCACCTCTATCATACCTAAATTACAATAATACATAGTTATTACAAAGTTGCACTTTACTGACTCTCCAGATTTCTTACAATTCTGTAATTGAAAAAACATGTTTTACTTACAAGGTAGTTATCTAAAATGGAAACAAAGACATTGAATTGAAAACAGTGAAAATACCAATATTTTTTAACGCTCATATGGATAATATAGAGAGTGACCTATGTAGTGCAAAAAGAATATTTCAATATAACAGCAAAAATAATAACAAGAATAAAAATAATAAGGAAAACAAAAGTGGACCAATGAGATTCACACAGAAAAAAAAATAAAGTACAAACATGCAACTACCAAACAAAAATTATTCCTTTACCAATAAAATTATTCTCACCTGGGGCAGGAGTGGGTAATGCTTCATCTGGACAGCTTGGAGGAACAGTAGGTTGGGGAACTAAACAGAACAAAAACAAAATAATTATGCATTTGAACCTTGAAAAATATTATATGGATGATACAAAAGAATAGGACTAAATTGATATTATTCATAATCACAAAATATCCACCTGGAGGACCTGCTTCCCCTTCGTATTCCTCCCCTTCTGTTTCACTTGCATCGTAACGAAGTGAAAACTCCACCTCTTCGTCGCGTTAAAATGTATAAAAAAAGCTATAATGCAACAGATTGATTTACAGAGTCCTGGTAGCAACTAAAAAACGGCCACAAAGCGAAATCGTGACGAAATCGTGACAAGAAAAATAAAATCAAGACTGTGACTCCTCACTCATCAGGACATTGAAAATTGCATAGCAACGCAATGCACTTAGCGAGTAATACGATCCTTCGGCGTCACTATCAGGCAACTCGGTGTCCTTTTCCTATGGCGTTCAAACGCGATATTTCTCATCGACAGTATGAAGATTTTTACTCCAGACATAGACTAAAAACATCTTACTACAAATCAAGTCAGAAATCTGGAGTAACGAGCGGAGAAAAGTCACATTTTCCTCCAATTGAAAGACAGATGCTCTGCTGTGTGAGACCGCGTGGCGAAATTCTCAAAACTTCACATCCTTTCTTACCTCGAAATCTCGCTCTCATCGGCAAGCAGACGGTCCAGCTCGCTTTCCTGACCGCTGTCCATTCCTTCTGTCGCCTCTTCCATAAAGTCGAAGCCGCGGTCTCTGCAAACTTGACGCCATGACGATAATTACTTTCAAAAATTCAGCATAAATTATATATTTTATACAAGGCGATGAAACTCGGCCAGTGATTGGCTAATTTTATAACCTGTCACGTTCCCAAGTTTCAGCTCAACCGTATGTAACGCAATTTTTTTACGAATTTTTGCTTGATCAGACGTGTGCGTCTGATGGAATAAGGGGTTGATAGGGAAGGGTTAAGACATCAGGGGTGAATACATTTCCCTACGAAAAAAAAAAAGAAAGAAAAAAGGCCAAGGGCTACTGGTAAACAATTTTAGTTTTATACGTATTGGCATATTGAATTTCAATTTGGTATCACACACGTTGATGAAGGTCAAATATCCACCGTAAAAACCATGGTGAAGCTGCCGTTTCGAGCGTTTTCCCTTTGTTATTCGCTCTGACGAAGGCCTAAATCAGTGCTCTTTTATCTTTTTACGGTGAAAAATTGACTCTCATTAACTTGTCAGACATTGGTTTTTTTGAGACTCTTCCCCGTCACCGGGCATATATCAATTGCGGATAAGGTATTATCTGATCATACCTCCGTTGCCTGTGTGTGCGCATTTGCTCACCTCAATCTTTCGTGCCAATCCTAAGTCACCTAACTTAACATCGGTACCAGAGTCGACGACGAAAACATTGTCTACTGCAAAAACCAAACAAACAAATGTTGAATGAGAATATAGCTACATGCTTCAGGTCGGCCAGCTTAAGAACAACGAGGAAGAATAACTCCAATTTTCAAATTTCATTGTGGAACAGCATAGTTGCATACTTTGCTCGTGCGTATTTCATTTTTGAACATCATTTTCGCAGCCGCTTTCGTCCTCTCCACGTCTTGAAATGACCTGTTTTGTACCTTATTAGACAACGCATGCACTTGCGAACATTTTTTTTTAGTTTTAGGTCTCCTGATCTCCAAACCACTCAAATTTCAGGATGATTTGAACAGAACATGTCAACTTCCTCAACCAACTCAAAATTGTTTGAAATTTTTTAAAACTATGGTCGATTGGGTTGAGTGACCGGCTCTCATTGCCGGGCAAATCTGATAACGACACAAATGGCTGCCAATAAACAAAACATAATCTGTAAGCTAATGATTTTGTTACGGGACAGATTTTGTGACCACAGCTTCAGCGTTTTCCTTGTTTTATTTTGGGGTTAAACTTCAGCGTTCTGCCGTCGCCGGCAGCCAACTACTCTTTACTCCGCCGTCGATGGCAGACAACTCTCTCTACTTTGCCGTCACCGGCAGCCAACTCGGTCTCCTCTGCCACCGCTGGCAGACAACTCTCCCTAGATTCTCTAAAAACTGGCGTTTAAGAACGTGCTAGCTGAGATATGATTGGTCAACGCGCATAGCACGTAGCTAAAAATTGGGTTAATCACATTGTCAGATAAAGATAAATAGCAACAGGAACCGAAGTTTCCGCGGTCCTTTACACCAACACGCGGGGCTAACCGCGAGAAAACTGACACTACAGATAATAACGTGAAAGTGAGTAATGTGGTCTGAAATACAACTTTTACAGAAAGAGCCGCCAAGACGGTCCTCTGTTTTCAAACAACATCGGCGGAAATTCGGCTTTCGCCTAACGCATTATCTCGTGGGAAGTCAACTTCAAGAGAAAAGGTTGTTTGTGATAATTAATTCGATTTGCACGTTTCAGTCTCCTTGTAAGTTCTTCAGCATCATGCAATAAAGCTATTATGCAAATATAGGTGAAAATATTATAAAATATACTTCAACAATTTCGAGCGAATCAATTACCTTTAATGTCTCCGTGCGCAAGCCCATTGCTATTTAGGAATACTACAGCTTTGAATAAGCTGCTCACAAAAACATTGCATCTTGCCTCAGGAATAATAGGCCATGCGCCATCTGGTAATTCTTTTCTCTTCCGTTCTATATGTTGTTCCAGCGTCCCTTCTGAAAAGGAAATTTCGTTTCGAGTTACACTAATGATGACGATGACAATGACATTGCCCATGGGATGGGACTCTGCACCGACTAGAACTGAATCTTTTGAAGTGTTGGCTACATCGTTCGTTATCTTGTTGGCATTGCTATGCCTGTGTAGGAATGTTCTCTCGTGTGGTTCTCGTCTCCTAATCATGTAATTAGTGTCTTGTAATTAGCCTATGTAGTCCATTTACCATGTTTGTATTTTGGGCGTTAAACTAGTTCCTTTCCCCCTCCTGAGTCGGTTTACTTATCTTAAGTTGTTACGGAGCTGTCTTCTCTTACCCAGTATTGTAGCGACGGATTGTTTACGTTGTCGCCAGCCTTTTGGCTACCTATTTTTCCACATTCCATCACAGTTAATTTCTACCTCAGTAGTTGTTTCGTTTTTTGCCGTTACAATTTTCCCATATTCATGTTCTAAGTCAATTTATGTAACTACTGTCAATTGAAGTGCTTGTCGCTTTTCGCCAATGCAAGGCGTACTCAGTCAAAAAGTGAGGCATATACTTTTACAGACTGTTAAACCTGTTGTTTTTCTTTTAATTTTCTCACCTTTCATGAGCTGCATACAAATGTATGCTTTGCCGCGTTCTTCTTTTGCTCCTAGGTAGTCTACAATATACTTGCACTTGGCTTCTTTCGCTATAGTCAAGGCAAAAATTTCTTCCTTCACATTGTCGCTCTAAAATGGAGGTGAGAAAGCGAAAAAAAAAATTAAACACTAAATAAAGTAAGCCAAGAGAAATAAATAGAGGTTGAGATAAGGCTACTTCCTTTCTGTCCTCTAGAATACAATTTTATCCAGAAGCGAATGTGATTAGATGAATGCTCTGTTGTGTTAAACGTCACAAAGTGTCAAGTCAGGAACCTACCCTTTTGACTCGGTCATGGAACACAGAGGAGACGGGCGTTTCTTCCCTTCGAATGAAATGTTAGTTTGTAAAGAAACTGTGATGAGGCGTCGATGGGGAAGAGAAAAACTTAAATTTTCCATCAAATCGTCGCTCCGCACAATTTTATAACCTGGGCATTGGCAGCCAAAGATAACTGTTTCAGACTTATTAG
>BLFN01000844.1:3959939-3964939 GCA_014634225.1 Acropora yongei | reverse complement strand
AGGGGAGTGGGTCTAGCCCTGATTTGACTTACCAATTTACTTTGCATGCTTGTTTACAAAGAGTTAATGCAATGTAATTCAGTTTGTGACGTCAAATCAGTAATAGACCCACTTCCCTTCTGACTCGGTCGTGAACAAGAGAGATTTGAAATTGGGTGCAACATTGAGTTAGCCGATTTGGTCTATTAAACATGTTTAGTTGGTGTGGATGGAAGTTAACGTAAATCGCCCACCCCACCCCATCCCGGGACAAGGTGGGAATTAGTGGGGAAAGGAAGGGGTTTTGAAACAAAATACAGTCCCAGGGGTTAGGGGATTGGTAACCCGCTTGGTCCATCTCGTTTCCAGGGTCCTGTCTCCTCTCTCGGGAAAGAACCGTGTTGCGGCTAGTCACGTGTGTATGTGAACAATTCAAATCTGCACCTAGGGTGGGTCCTCAACTTAATTTTGTCAACAGTGAAATTCAGGTATATCTAGGGAAGGGAAAAATGTTCACGACCGAGTCAGAAGGGAAGTCAGTCTATTCCTGGTTTGACGTCACAAACTGATTTGCATTGCATTAACTCTTTGTAAACATGCATGTAAAGTAGATTGTGAAGTCAAATCTGGAATAGACCAACTTTCCCAAATGGCGCTTAAGTAGACTTCAAGTTGCGGAGCGTTCGACTGACTGTACAGAGGTTATTTTGAAAGCAAGACTAGTTTTGTTTTTCCGCGTTGAGATGAACCATTTGATCAAATTTGATGCTTTTATGTTAAACAGAGATCAAAGTGTGGATCTTTAGACATGGTTTAAAATCCAAATGTCGTTAATGAATCTTGTCAGCGTTCCCCAGGACCTTGTAAACTCTTAAAAACATTTTGCAGTTTTGTGACTACTGTAAAGTCCGGTCATTCACGGCCTATTTGGCAATAACTGAGGGGAAAAATCTCTATGCTTGCCTATTTTTTATTAATATCACAGAACTTTTATCAAGGAGAGTGGAGAAATCAAGTAGAACGAGATTCTGGAACAGCCCAAGGACTTCTCATGTACACCAAGCCTTGAAGGGGTTTCCTAATTCTTCAAGTCTCCTAATTCGCCTTAGACCTCCACTAGATGTTGATTTCATGTAACACCTGAGCAATCTTCCGGACTCTACTCGCTACGAAAACCTTCCATGATTTCTCTGGCTGATATTCATAAAAATAAGCGAACATGGAGATATACGATAGAAGAGTTCGATCACTGATCAGGTGAGTCTGATATGGGCCAATAAACTTTAATTCAGCAAAATGCCGGTAACTGTTGCATGCTCGTTTCCTCAAAGAATGAAAGGGTAGCTTGAGCAAAACAGGTTACTTGACTCAAAATTTACATACGCATTGTTTTCCAGTTAACCAAGCGAAGCGACATGGATGGGAAATCATTGCTCGAGCAAATCAGGAGCGGCATCCGAAGGAATCCATAAAGAATTTAAAAACTGGTCTTGCAAATCTGATGACATTGGGTTTCTCGACTCATTCGATTTTTCTCTAAGCCTTTCACCAACACTTTTGACGTCGTTTTCCAGTTCTCGCTTTGAAGGCGATGCTTTACAAAACTCTTTGTTTTTTTTTAAATAAGAATACTGAGGCTGAAATTTCCGAAACTTTTAAAAATTGAGAATGTGCCCGAGCAGGAGCCCATTAATGGTAATGGACTCCTGGCCCGAGGCAGAATTTGTTTTTTAGAATATATTTTTGCATATTGAGATCCTTGAAATACAACCAAATCTTTCTAGTTGAAAACGTAAGGCATATTTTTTCTTATTCTAAGGGGCAAAACTACCCTGTTGAACATTAAGGTAGCACGAAGCGTAGCCGTGTGTCCACAAGGTAACGTAATGATTCGGCTAGACACCCAGCAGTGCATTTGATACCTCTATACATTGTAAAACGGAAAGAATTTTCTCTATAATCTAAGAATAGTCATAAGAATATACATCGGCTTTTAAAATAGCATGCCCCACCCTGCCAATAGAGGCCTTCTTATCTTGGCGAGAAAGAAAGGACTGCAGAAATCGTGTAAAGTCTTTATTGAGTATGCGTGGGCCGTTGCTTGGAGACAGTTTCAAACCCAGGCTAAGTCTCGATCGCACTCCAGAAGCAGTATTGATTTTCGTACTGAAAGCTCGATTTTGACCTTTGCGTTGTCAAAAGTGTAATGCGTGCGCTGCCCAAACCGGTTTGACCGGAGTGACTTGCCCAGAAACTTGTTCTGCGGCGACTTAAGAGACTTCACACAATTGCTGTAGAGCCTCTCTTGTTCGTCCTCTGGTGAATTCAAGAGAGGCTCTACTCGCATGGTGAGGATACCCCAGCCTGAGTCTGAAAAACGCTATTTTTAATAAAAAAAAAGAGTGTAGGCCATCTTTTACAGTTCTAGTTTGACTAGTCTTTCTTGATTGGTCAACATGTTTGCAAGTCAGGTTTTACAAGATGGTCTTTAACATTTGGGCTGTCTGTAGAATAAATAGATTTTTTATCAGTTGCGTGGCCCTTATGCAAAGATGATTTTGTATCTTTACTTAGAGTCCCTTTTCCCTCAACTGACTGAAAACAAAATGATCTAAGGCTTCGGTTACTTTCATTCTCTTTTTTCATTAATTGAAAGCCCATATTTTAGTGATGCACAACTATGAACGAACTTGTCTCTGGATTCTGATCAACTAGCAGTAAGACTCCATTCGTGCACTCCTGCAGTGGCCTGGAAATACCTGAGTAGGCTGTAACCGATCTCTGGAGACACAGGTGACGATGGTGTATTCTCGTTCCCAGAGTTCTCTGGCTTTTTTGGTCAGCGGGTGAGCGCCAGGACTCTGGCATAATAGACGCTGTTTTACCAGGAGAGCTGAAAAACGCAAATGGCTACGTCATTGCCCTGCGGCATCGAACGTGAGCTATAGCGCGCGCTCATTTAAAAGGTTGGGGATATGATTGGGATACTGGGGAAAAAAAAAACACCTGAAAAAACAAGGTCGGCAGTGAAAAGATAAGAGTTTGGTCTAGCTTTTAAGGAACATTGTTTTTCGAAAAATTTAGAGGGTGTACAACATCTGAAAAACTTGATTTTCGTGCACGACGCAACGCATGAAGTGTTAACAGAAATGTTTACAGTGTTGTGTTGGCTTTCTCTCGCCACGTTTCCATCCGTTCATGCAAATTATCAAAAGTGTTAATCGCCAGGAAATCACCCGCAAGAACAACGTTGTTCAAGGGGGTAAACTTTCTTTGATCAAACGATCGAAAACGCGCCAGAAAAAGTCAAGCGGACGCATGCACAGTCGTTTTTCAGCTCTGTCAGTTTTAACAGAAAGCGTGGGGTACCATTCCTAGTGCGCATGCATGAAGTTAGAGCGAAAATAAGACGCTGCGGCAAAATGACTGCGCATGCTCCAATTTAAGGCGACTTCGAACTCTCAGTTGATTATGAATTATTTGGACGGGAGGAGGAGAAGAAGAAGAAGTCGTTTTGCAGTTTGTGTTCAAAATCTCGGCTAAGCATGGGCTTGACAATTGACAGGAAGGGTGAAGCTTTGATCCAGGTTTTTCTGACGAAAAGTTCGATATGGTAGGTGTAACCCGCTCCTGTTGTTTACAAGTTGATATTTCAGCACACTTGAGTAGGTCTTCGGCGACTTCGGTCGACCTGTACACTTAGTTTATTACCAACGAACTTTTTTTATACTCACCCTGACAAGAATGTAGTTTAGGCACAGACAAATGTAAGGCTTCAACCTTGGTTCATTTCAACTCGCTCAAACTTCGATCGACCCCTGCCGACTACTTGTAATGATAGTCAGGCGATTTAAAAAAAGAGCTGCAACGTTGCATCATTTTCTTTTAATGGTGCAGCTTGTTGATGTGGGTTGCACATGTAATACGGGAACTGTGTAGTATTCTGTGTCCTGGTGGCCCACATTGGAAACAGTGATTTTGTCTGCTCGATGCTGCTATTGTAGTCTTTGCGTGCTTCTTCCTTCGCTATGCATGATAAGTAACCTTTTACCAAAAAAACAAGTTGCTCTCAAAATGGCAAGGACCAATTCAGATATTCCCTTGTTGTTTGACTTTCTAGACACGTGCCTCACTTAGGCTGACTCGTAAACCATCAAATGTTCGCCAAAAATCGTACATTTTGTTTGTCTTTAAGAACAGCTTGTTCCTCGCATTGAGAAATTTAGAACATGGTCGAAAAGATTTCAGTAAAAACGTATGTTGTTTAATGTAGCTTACGTATACATCTCAAAATTCAGACAGGTGCTGGTCTTAGATGGGCCCTGTACAAAGTCTCAAAAACTTAACTTGCGGTTTTTACAAAATTTGCTATTTTTTATACGGTTGGTTTTATAGATCAAACCTGTAGCTACTGAAGATTAAATCCATGATAAGAAGTCTTCCATGCGATTTGTATTCCTTATTTTTCAGCTCTTAAGAGAGGAAATTTAATTAGTAAATTTCATCCGCCTTGCGATCGGACCTTACAGTCGCTTTGAAACTTCGCTGTTCAATGCGTTAAAGGCGTTAACCATATTTGCTGTTTTTACACTAGAAGACGCATTATGCGTCTGGACGAACGTGGGCAAACATTTGTTGTTCGTCTGGTTGGGCATCTCAAGTATAAGGACGGTCACAAGACACATTTATCCATCTAGACGAATGATCTTCCGTTGTGCGTCGCTCAAGACGCACAACGAAAGGTAGCTGCTCTTGACGGATAATGAGTCTTGTACCCGTCTTTAAACTAGAGACACATAACTAGACGAACAACAAATGTTTGCTCAAGTTCGTCCAGACGGATAATGCGTCTTCTAGAATAAAAACGACCATTCGCGCTACAAAAAGACGAAGAAATATAGCTATAGTTCTTCGTCTTTTGTTTAGCATCATTCTTATTTGAGATTTTCAAATTATTGAAAGTAGTTAATATAAATGAATAAGAAACCAGCTAGTTTTATTTGTTATTTTTTGGGGGCAAA
>BLFN01000844.1:3924910-3927410 GCA_014634225.1 Acropora yongei | reverse complement strand
CCAGTTAAATGGTAAAACATATGGTATTAGAGCTTCTGGTGTTTCAAATGGGTATGGCAATAATAATTATTGTAATGTACTTTTATTTAAGTCTCAAGGAAAGACTAATTATTGAAGTGAACTGCAAATTAACTTCAGTAATAATTTACTCCAAGGAAAATATTGGTTATTGATAAAAGGAGAAAACCCTAATAGAGGTGAACTGCAAATTAATTTTAATAAGTAGTAATTTACTCCAAGGAGAATATTGTTTATTGATGAAAGGAGAAAACCAAAGTACTGGGAGAAAAACGTTCTCGTTTGAGTACAATGATCTCTAACTTACACAACAGGCTCCAGTTGTTGGAAGGGTTGATAGCAATATCCAGCGTATAATGCAATAGGTTTGGTCATATTTATTTGCTGAATAGCTCTATCCATCCTTTGACATCTGGGGTCAGGTGTTAAATGGCCCTTAATGATGGCATTTGCTGGAATTAACCCAGCAGCTCACTTGACAATCTAGTTTAGGAACATAGGTATTACACATTGTTGGATGGCCTGTGCTCTTGCCACAGTACCATCCTGGTTCCCTGAAAAAAATTCATTGAAGGCACTTCTAATGTTGCTTTTATAAGCTTTGTCTTATCATATTATTGGACAAGGAGCTTTTGCAGTCAGAAAAGGAGTGGGGAAGAAACTTGCAATAGTGGCCAAGTTTTATACGTGGCAGCTCTTGGCTGCTCTTTAAGTGTTAAACTTACATGGTAGTTTAAGGAAATGAGGAAATGATGTTGAACGATGTTGAAATGATGTAATGATAGTTGCTTTGAGTTTTTGTAGCTCAAGGGTTAGAGCGTCCAATTGGTCACAGGTTTGATTCCTACCAGGAGCTCTGAAATCTTTTTTCAGTTGTTTTTTTTACTCACTGTCAAGCAACCATCTTTAAATGTATGATAGTTCTTAAGACAGTTGTATCTGTGCAAGGATGACCTTGAGAAATTTTCAAAAACAATATTATTATTACTAACAGAAGCTGAAACTGCGAGATTTTATTTCTACCAGGAGCCGTGAAATCTTTTTGCAGTTGTTCTTTCACTAATTGCCAAGCAATCATTATATATATATATATATATATATATAGATATATATATATATATTTAGTAATAATTGTATATATGATAGTTGTCAAGGATCTACATTTGTAAGGGTGACTGTGGAAAAAAATAACATTTCTAAGTGCTACTGAACCTCGAGATATGCCCAGAAATGTTGTTAATTAGATGTATGCGGACTTCAGTAAGTGCCATTAAGTGTCACCTCACCTTCTTGTTAACTTCACTGCCACTTCTGGTGAGCTACACAGACAATTTAGGCTGTCAAATGTCCTCCTAACTTGCCTCTACTCATCAAAGAGACAAAAACAGTAACAGTTAACCTAACCTAAAAAAAACAAACACTTGCCCGTATCTTAAAAAAAAAATGTGGCTCACGCTTTTGATTTAGTTGGACTCTATGAAGTTTATCAAAATTGAGCATACATGAAATTAAGGGTAAGTGCATTTCTCGACATGCCTCAACTGTAAGCAGAATTTGCAAGTTCGGATAGATACTCCACCAATGTGCCATAAAGGCTACTTTCAGGAGCTGGACTGTCAAAGTATTGTATGTATAATGCAGAACCCTTTACTAGGGCATTTTATTTTTAAACTGGTGGCAAAATTTAAACAAGCAGTGTTACTTCTAATAATTACAATTATTATTGGGGAGTCTACAAATTGGTAGTAGGGTGGAAAATCTACAAACTCATCCGCCATGGGATGTCAAATAATTTGAAACTGTGCCTGAGGGGTGAAGGGTGCACTAATCACTGACCAACCCTGTTCCCCTTTAATGCAAGGACCTCTGCCATTGCAGCTCAACTGCATTTTTGCTTTAATTTCAGCAATATTCAAAACAAAGACAGGATGGCAAGATTGATGGTGAAAGTATAAAATACAATGGTTTTGGATGATATAATAGCTATTTTATAATGATATGAGGGAGAGTTCTATATTTAGCTATTTTAACTGGTCATAAAATAAATCTGCTAATTTGCATAAAGTGTGGGTTTTGATGTATTAAGTATAAACACGACCCCAGTACATACCTTTCATCTCCCTTAATCACTTCCAGTAAACTTTTTATTGGACACCATAGATAAGAAAGGGATAGATTAATGAATAATAGAGCATAGTAAGGATATCACCGTTAATATTGTATCCCAATTTCGAAATAATTCCTACAGTTTTTGATAGTTTAGAACACAGTTCTCGAAAAGGAAGAGAACTTTTTCTTAAATAGTAATCCTTCCAATTTGAGACTTTCATTTGAGTGAAATTTTGTTACTGAAAAAACTAATAGTTTATTCAAAGAAACACTAATTAGCTCATATTCTTTGCAAAAGCTCCAATTTTGAAAATTTCATTTTTCGCTCATTGCCTGCCTTATCGCCTTGACATTTTCATTTGTAAGATTGGGT
>BLFN01000844.1:3867760-3870260 GCA_014634225.1 Acropora yongei | reverse complement strand
TGTTGTTTTATTTTAAGGAAATTACACAACACAACCAGTCATCGAATTAAGGCAGATGTCTCCAGTTCAAGAATCTCAAAACATTTCTCAAGACTGGATAAGCAAAGATCAAGACTTTGTTTTCCTTGTTCTATTGAGCTCAAAAGTCTTGTACAAAAGGTTTCCACAATATTTGCGCAGAAATCGCTCATACTCTTTCGAGTAAACAGGGGTCAGGTTGAATGTCAAGACGGCCTCATGCCCATGTACTGTTTCTTTTGTGCCATATGATCCTCTCCTGGAACAAGTCTTACTGAGCTGCAACATTTGAGTGTCATACCTTGATTCAAAAAGATCATCTGAGTGGTTGGAGTCCTGAGATGGACTCTTGTTTGTGACTGCTGTTTTGACAACCTCTCACTTTGAAACTCAGGGCCTGGTTGTTAAGAAAATGAACAAAATTCTACCATTGTTAGTTAAAAACAAAAATTAGTTAACCCAAGAAGGTAGAAATTCTATGAAGAAGAAACATTTACAAATAGCATTTTCTTATTTTATAAGTGTTGCAAATATTGCAACAGCTCCTTAGATTATTTTTTTGTTTACTGTTTAGTTTGATATGCATTTTGATGAATAAAAAAATAGAAAAGCTCTCTGTTGCATTCTTGTGAGATTAATATTTTTGCTATATCTTGTTTACTGTGCCCTTTTCCTCCTTTTTACGACTTTTTTAGTAAGCTTTTTTGCATGTTGACTTACCTGTCACAGTGTTGTTTCATGCCCATGAGCACAAATTTAAGTGCTGCTGTTTGTTGTTGGTGGAAATCGGCAATTGCATAGTTCAGCATAAAAGCGAAGGCTTGTGAAGCTACCTGGAATAGAAAAAACTCTTTAAAGTTAGGATTTTGACTTTAAAAACCCTTAATTTTGATCAACCAAAGTGAGTCATTTGACCAATTTTGATGAACGGAAGTGACATTCAACAGTTGCAAGAGGAATACCTAGATAATCAAAAATAGACGTCTGAAACGACAGGGAAAATATTCAAATCCCTGTTTCTTTTTGGTTTCAAGAATGCAGTAGAAACCAAACGTTAGCAGGAAGTTAATAAAAGCAGGATGTGTTAACGGCATCCGAACAAAACAACAGATGTAATTGAGCACGTGCGCGCATGCTTTCATATGCGCACACTTTTTTTGCACATGGCCGGTACGTTTTACCTTTTGTTGCATTTTTTGGTTGTATGTTAGCATTTAACGAGGAACTCTCGATGCTTTCACGAAATCTCCTCACAATTTGTCTTCCGGCCGGGATTGCAAGGTAAGAAAATTCTGTAGTATTGTGACAAACGGTAATTCTCAACTACAGGATGTGAATCATAGTTTCGAAAGAAACTTTGGTACAGCGTCCGTGGGAGATTGATTAACAAGAATTGGATTTATTTTCTGAGGTGTTGATAACTTAAACTTTACCTCCGTAGAAAGTTTGAAAAACATGAGCAAATTCGCTCAGACGAAGGGCCAACGCTCGAAACGTCAGTTCATGTTTTTAAAACTTCCTACGGTGGTAAAATTGAAATTTCATAAACCCAATTCTATTTCTCAACTGCGACAGACTCCTATTTACCATGAAATGTTGACAAAATTCTTGCCTGAGATCTCGCTTTACACGTATGAGTTTCTATAACTATGTGCTTCAACGCATCAGCTAACAGGAAAAAAGAAAAACGGATTAGCTAACACGGAAAACATTGATTTAAGCCTTACATTTCCCGCTTTATAGAACCGTTATTAACCTGCGAGCTAAAGCAACAACAATGGATGCGTCAGCAAAAATGTCACTTGAAAATAAACATTGGTGCAAACAGGACCATTTTGCGATTATATCTTGTTGTTCACATTCTGTGTTTCTCATAAAGACGCTGCAAATGAACAGGTTGGATTGCCGTTTAAGCAAATATGGAGTATGTGAACAGATTTACTGTTGAGTGTCCACCGAGGTTGCGAGACGGTTTACAGAGCGGGGCATTGGAGGATATAAGAAACTGAAAAACCGTACAAATAATAGAAAACCGAAATTATTTTTGATCAAAACTGAATCAGAGAAGATGTGTACGCAGTCGAGGTCGTTGAGACGCATATTTTTCAAAGAGAAACCGGAAAAACACTGAACCGCATCAAATAGAAGATCCGGACACCCGATTTTATTTTTGCTGAAAAACCGAGAGTGAAATAGAACAGAAAATGCAAACCGCAAGTCTCAAAAAGCGAAAAACCGAGGTTTTTGGGTGCAAAAACCGGTCTAAAGAATGGCCCAACCCGCGAAACCGAAAATCCAGTTGCCCCCTTCTAGTAGGTTTGAGCACATGCATCCAATGAGAATACGAACGCTAGTCAATCTCGGCGTCAGGCAAAAAGTCTGAAAGAAAACATTGCACTGCGACGAAATTCGCCTTCAACCCGCGAGGCCCGCTCAATCACTCTCTGGCTACTAGTTTGCTTTACCGCCAAAAACACCATTT
>BLFN01000844.1:3855260-3857760 GCA_014634225.1 Acropora yongei | reverse complement strand
GAAATCTAGAATTACGATTGCAATCGTTTTGAATTGGCCAACATGGATAATTCTGAATGCAAAGTAAACTTCATTTTGCCAGAGTTAGCTAAAGCTCTGCATCTCCCTGAAAGATTCTGCTGTTGTAAAGGACAAAAAGAAGAAAACCAGTAAAATGTACATGGGAAGGGCATCTCAAAAATAAAAGAGAAACTAACATCGCCTCTTTAATCTTAATCTGGTTGTTGTGCATGAATCTAGTCTCTCGGTGTCTGCAGCACGCTTTTTCATCGTCTGTACAGCTGAAAAAGAAAATTACTTTTTTAGATCAACGGAATTGGATAGTTGACTGTCAGTAAACTCAAGAAAACTACAAAAATATACCTAACAATATATTTAGTGCTAGTATAATCTACCTATCTCCTCACGTTTTTGCAGTTTCAACACGGACAGCAAATCGCACAACCTCAGTTTCGACTTCCGCCCCCTTAGGCGTAGGACGTGTGACGTCACTTTTGGTTTCGAAATCACTTCCGGTTGCCGTTCGTGGGCTCAAAAACGTCTGATGCTTAAGCTCCCATTGCCCGTACGTCTATGACGGTGAATAAAAAGTTTCAAAGGGTAACGCTAATCATGTTCCTCAAATTCAAATGTGTGGTTGATTTTTGAAAATCTTGTGTATTTATGTTAATTAGACCTACTTACCTCACTCCTGTCGAAGAGCTGGGTCTTGTTTCGTAACTTTTTATTTTAAGCCAGAGTGGCATCAAACAATGCGTCTAGCTGACTGTCCACTGCTGCGTGAACTGTAGGGTCTGTTATTGAAACAAAGAAATGTTAAATTTGATCGCTATTATGAAAGAGGAGTATATTTATCGCCGCGAACATAATCTCCATCGTTGTATTAGGATCAAGACCTCTGGCGGAAGATTTACCGTTTATATTGGACATACCGCAAACTTATCTAAGGAATGCGACAATCTTGTGTACCGGAAATTGCTATTCAGCAATGCTAGACGGGACAAACCTCTTTGATTGAGCAGTCTCTATTATTTGGAAGAGCTACGGAAAACAAACCGGAATAGGGCATTATCTAGAACAAAAACTTAATTTTCGATGGCGAACATTTCATGCAGATCAAGAGGACAGAATTTCGTCCCAGCCTTGCACCCAGCTCTAGGCACTGTTAAAGAAAATTTTTGGACCAAACTGAGTACGCGAACAGTTCTCATAATATGGTCACATTTCATAGGCAGTGCATTTCTTATTCAATTTAGAGAGGTAACAAACTTCAAATCTTCTTGCAATTAAACTTTATGAAGAGATTTCTCTTCGCGTACTTCAAAAATTTTCTCACTGCATTTCTACTCCTTCAGTTAAATATAACGTCCCTGATTCCATCTTCCTTAAAGACGCAGGGCAACATAAATAAGGTAAGTATATTATGTGTCTTTATATGACGATTGAAGAGATACTTTTGCTCTCTCTTTGCCGAAACAACGGAAGTTGACTTCTATTTAACAAACGCGTGAGGAAAATGAAAAGGTATTCACAGTTTAATGCAACTTCAAATTTTCTTGTCTCGTTTACTCGAATTTTGCTCGAGAAAACTTGAGTTTCTTATCTTGTGCGGAATGAGGAAGCTGTCTGTTGCTTGTACGGAATTCTAAAAATATGTTTGGAAGAAGCACATTTAGTGGATCATTTGCAAGTGACGGGAAGCCATAAAACAACAAACATATTGGATGTCATATCAAAGTAATCTCATATACTAGGAAGCTGGAGTGATCCTGTGATGAAAGGGTTAGATTTTTCACGAGGTTGTTGTTGTTTAGAGATCGCTGAGCGCGAATTAAATTTCACCGCACTTCACAAATTGCCAACTGTCTGCCTACTTCCAATTGTTTCTTTCAGATTTTTAAGCGTAGGGCCTACAAACTCGCTTCGTACGCGTAGCCAAGCTTACTGAAGATTGCGTTTAGCCTCTAATTTCAGCCAAAAATGAGATAGCGGGCGAAATAAAATACTCCAGTCTCGCGACACTGGAAAGACGGGGAGGACCGGTGCTTACTGTCGATTTACAAAATATATTATAAAGCGCATTGCAACACGCTGGCGTTGAAATTATAATTATGCAATTATGTGTTACAAATTGTGGCTCTTTTCATTAGGGTGTTGCAAATGAGTTGTGACGTTTCGGAAGCCACATTTTCTGGTGAAGAAAGGAAGTGGCTTTCGAATCATTGAAAATTATAGTAGTAATAAATATTCCTTTCACTGTGCAAGCAGCTTCCTTTGTTATTGCGCCTCAAAATTGTAACGAGGGCATGGTAACATAGGGGGCGTAGATCCTGGATGACTTCAAATCATTATGTGAATGGGCTGGCATCAGTGAGTGTTGTAAGAAACGAAGGTAAAGGGGTTTGAAAAAGGTGAGGCCTTCGTAAAAGCGCTTAAGAATGCAACGTCATCCAAAAATTAATTTCAATTACGCCACTGCTATCTTTTTGTTGTTCGGCAT
>BLFN01000844.1:3805239-3808346 GCA_014634225.1 Acropora yongei | reverse complement strand
TGGGAAGAGAGTTCATCTTTGGCAGGCAAAACGTGGTGTCGATGTAAATGCTTTTAATATCCTTTATACTAGAAGAAAAACAACAAAAAATAACCCTATGCCCCAAAAATTATGTACTAGTCAGTGGAAAGCACTGAACTCCCATTCAAGATTTGGACAATTAAAATTAACGATTGGTTCATGGTCAGCGAGCGGCTGTCCAGATGTGGGCGCACGCAGGAGGTTGCTAAGCACGAGAGAAGCATAAGATTGGCACGTGGCGATAGTTGAGTTCAAATGTTGCTTCTTGTGCACTTTGCAAACTGAAAACTGCATCTACAACTTGACAGATGCATGCTAGCCATGAACAAATAATTATTGTCTTATCACAATGACATTATTTTATAAAATTGAAGTTTCTAACCCTCCTCATCTAACCTACTTTGTATGCTTTTCACATACCTTCCATTTGCATGGAGAAATGGTATCCTCTTAACATCCCCGACTGACAAACGGAAATCACCTACAAGAGACAGTGCTGGAGTTACAGTTTCAATATCAAAGTCTGATGAATTGCTATGTCCAGCCTTTCTTGGCAAGTACTGGGTCCTTTCTGAAATTGCCTTAGGTTTTACAACTTGAAAAGAAATTTGATGATGATTTCTTGGCCACAAGCAAGGGAAATTAACTGAAAACATGATCAAGCAACCATAATTACATCAGTTACTCATGGCATCTTTCATATGCTACATTGAACGAAAATCACTCTGTGGAGCCTGCAGTGCTAGTGCAACACTGTGCTGAAGAACCTAATAAAAGCAACCTATCTCACTAGGAGTTCTTGTGGGTCAGCTTCCAACTGGCATTACAGAGGTTGTGGGTTCAATTCCTCCCTGAAACTCTGAAAACCTTTTTATTCGTTCCTTCATAGGGGTGCAGGGATGGTGCAGTGGTGAGAGCAGTCTTGCCTTTCACCAATGTGGCCCAGGTTCAATTCCCATATGCGGCATCATATGTGGGTTGAGTTTGTTGGTTCTCTACTCTGCACTGAGAGGTTTTCTCCGGGTACTCTGGTTTCCCCTCTTCTCAAAAACCAGCATTTGACTTGATTTGTGTTAATTGTTAATTTCAGTTGACAGTGTCCCCAATTAGTGCTCAAGGGCTAGAGCAACTAGACACTTTATTGATTTTCCTTTCCTTTCCCCTTACCCATTGCTAAGCATCCATCATCACGTCATCCACACACAGGTGCATTCCACTCAATTTCATCTTTCATAATATATGAATCATAAAAATTATTATGTTATTACCATACAGTAGGTGATGAAAATATACCTGTGTAAAGAACGTTTCCATGTTGGCCTTCAAATAAGAACCTAAAAATATAGAGTATATAATTTTAAACCAAAGTGAGGCCAGTAGGTCTAATTAACATAAACACTAAGGAGTAACAATAATATGTTACCATTTATGAATTAAAACTGCTCTATTAATGAGAAATATGCTGATTTGAAATGGAATTGGCAAAACAAAGAGATGACCATGCAATCCAAGGTGAAGCATTTTTGCTGCTGCAAAGGAGACGTGATTGCGCATCTGGTTAAGGCTGAACTAACCACAAAATAATTATACAAAACGTGCATTAACAGCCTCTTTTATACAACTCTCATTAATTATGTAGTTGTTGCAATGGTCGTAATGCAGCTGTGCATGCCTCTTTCGTGAAACATTACCAATCGATGCAGATGTAGCTTTAATTTTGTGCTGTAATCCACAAAGAAAAGGGGTGGTCGTGTACAGTCTGTCATACATTAAATAATATTATTATTTCTCATGTACTATGTAGGTTGTGATTGGTTGATTTAGTGGTCCATAAAATAATTATTCTAAAGTACGCTTGACTTTGTGGTGTGCTTTCTAGTCCGATGAAATTTCCAAGAGATATAATTAAGACGGAATCCGCCAGACGTTGGAGTAACAAGTGGACAAAAATCTTGTACCAAGATTATTTACATTGTATTGCAAACTTCTGTAGGGCTCTTTTAATTATCTTCTCAAAACAAGTCATTTCTAGCAACACCAAACGTCGAAAACGAATGTTGAACTTCGTATGAAACGCTTAAAAGTTTTGGTGAAATGAAACTGATGATGGAATTTTGCCTGTGTTTCCACAAAATCACTGGACTTTGAAATTTATTTTCTCTCGTTCCCATGGGAAATTGTTTTTCGGTGTTATTTCAAGCAATTATTTATGTATTTAGCTTTAAAAAAATGTAAAAATGACTGTAAAATATTTAAAATTACTCTGGTACAGATTTTTGTCCACTAAAACCTGAAATTGCTCCATCTTCTATCGGATTTCGTCTTAACATCTTATTAACCTTGTTTTTTCAGTCCATACTGTAAGTTACGGCCCCTTGTTTTTTACACTTATGTAAATTCTTGGCACTTGTGCTTTGTACTTGGGCCATAGAAGTGGGAAAAAAATTTAATGCTGTCCATGATTTACAGTGCAGCCCTTGAACTTGCTTAGTAAGAGGTATGTACTCCACACAAAGAAAGGAGGCGGTCACGTGTAGTGACTGTCTGTCACACACTTTATTAGATCTCTCAAGGACTAAGTGGGCTGTGATTGGTTGATTTAGCAGTCCGTATTGTAAAGTATGGACCGCTTAACTTCCTGGTGTGCTTTCCAGCTCAACTCAATTGTTTTCTTATTATAATGGTAAGTTATGGTACCTTTTTTTCCACTTCAATTCAAGGCCCTCATGCTTGGCACTCATCATAAATTGAAGTGGAAAGAAGGTGGTCCGTGACATACGGTACAGCCCTCGAACTCGGTTAATAAGAGGTATGTATGTAATCCACTTGAAGAAAGGAGGTATTCATGAACAGTCTGTCAGACATTGTACATTAATTATACAAAACATTTTCAAAATGGGACTTACATGACAGAACCAACACAATGGCCAGCAGGAAGCAATGTAACACAGAGGGAGATTTCCTGAAGGTAATGCAATGAAACAGTTACTGTGACTGAACACCAAAATTAATCTCAATATTGACCAATGTCACAACTCAAGGCCAAATATCAGTCTGATAAAATTGTTCATAGTTTTTTCACTTTA
>BLFN01000844.1:3742746-3744782 GCA_014634225.1 Acropora yongei | reverse complement strand
GACTATCGTTTCCTGAGAGGGTTTTTTTAGCCTTGACACGACTGTTAACACGGCAATGGCAATTATTTTTTTGACCTTTCAACGCCGTGTGAAAATCCAAAATCCATTTTGCTTCAAGGTTCAATGGTATTCAGCTCAGTGTTTTCATGGACTTGTATGTCGAGAATAAGTACAGTGAATACTATTGCTACGGCTGTGCTCTGGTTACCTTACAGTACCGCTCAGAGATAAGCGAACCAGCAAACACGGCATTCGCGAAAAATTCGTGAGGATCGTTCCGTTTCCAGGCCCTTTCTCACGATTTTAGCGCGGTGTACAGGATGGAATGCAGGGTAAAGCAACATTCTCATCCGGTTGGGGTTTTCACAAATTCGAATGATTTTGCATCAGCGAAGGTTTGTATCTTTATTTGCGTCAAATCTCTGCGCTTTTCGCTCCATATGCAGCAGTACGAATAGCTTACCTTCGTTTGAATATATTTTTCAACGAGACTGAGCGATAATTTTCATCCAGATTGCTTATCTAATGAATCGATTGCGCATCGAGACATCCACGTCTGGAGACCCTCGTTGCAGATGCCACAAGTTTCTCAACAGAACCAATATCAGCTGAATTTGTTTCTTTGTGAGTTTTGGTGTTCAAGAAAAAAAAAATTGGAAAAAATAACTGTTTCGGTGTTTCGGTGTTTCGCTGTTTCGTGGTTTAGTAATGCCCAAATTCTTTGACAGTATTCCTTTTTAGGGCAGTAACGTTATTGCGCTACAGTCTATACGTATTCCAGTTTTTATTTGTTGGAGACTGGCGTGATAATTCAGTTATACAAGTGGTTTACACTCTTGCAATTTTTACTATATTTGCGGCCTGTTGAAGCCTCCTTTTTCCAAACTGGTACTTTTACACTGGTATCTAAATATCTTCCAATCCAGAGTGAAACACTAACCCTCTCAAGAGAATCTCGCAGAAATAATAAGGGAAAAACAATACACTAAGATAATCTCTCCCGCGTTAGGAACAGAGTAAGCACACTCGCCTTCTACGGACGCTACGCTACCTGTGAGTCGAGCTTTTGGTTCTCTTCTCTGAGAGGCTTTTTGCTGTGTACTCCGGTCTTCCTCCCTCACAAAAAGCCAACATTTGATTTGATCCATTGTGATCTAGTTTGAATTGTAATTTCCTCTATCAGTAGAGTGATTGTACTCGGCGAAATTCACTTAGACGTAAATAAAGTGATTGTCCATTTTGATTAATATTATCATTCCTATAATTAACTCTTTTAACAACACACTCTCAGAAGTGAAATTTCAAGAGAGGACACAAGCCCTCCTCAACGAAACAAAACAAAGAAACGAATATTGCCCTTAGTGACGCAATATCACGCAGCAGTTCTAAATCTAAAAGAAATCCTAACGAGGAAGTGATACCTAATATAGCAACAACCAATGCTAAACCAAATCTTCAAGGTGCCGCCCATAATATCATACAGAACGGGGCGTTCACTCAAAGTCATACTTATAAGAGCAAAATTATAGCAAAGGCGAGAAAACCAAACCACGTATTCCGGAATCGTGTAGGGAGCAAAATTATAGCAAAGGCGAGAAAACCAAACCACGTATTCCGGAATCGTGTAGGCCTGTCAGCCCATATTAACTCTTTTATCAGTCAATTTTGGGCTCATTTTATTGATTTTACCCGTAAGCGACCATCTCTCGTAAGGGACCGCTTTGTCGTGTAACAACGGGTGGTCGCTTACGAGAGAGTTGACTGTATTATGAAAACCTGAAGGCTCAAGACCAGACCCATACATCTATTCAAACATTTTAGCTAGCAAGTACTTAAAAATGTGTCGGTAGACAATTTATCGCAGTCTTCTACGCTGTTTAAACGATGCTCATTTCATATAAGCATTTTATTTCATTTGTCTTGTTTATGAAATGTTGTACATAAGAACAATAAGACCCAATTTAAACACCCAGAGCGACTCCATTAGGGTCAAACTCTTTGTTTAACTTTCAATGTTTTTATTTTTTTATTTTTTT
>BLFN01000844.1:3656754-3660218 GCA_014634225.1 Acropora yongei | reverse complement strand
AGTTGGAATTATTTGTAATATTGATTGTCTGGAAGGTCTTACCAATATTGACAAAATTATTAATAATGTCTACTTTTTTAGGTTGTTTCCAGTGCAATTGTCGACAAATACATAGGTGAAAGTGCGAGGCTTATAAGAGAAATGTTTGGTATGTATGTTCAGAGACTCTTTGTTATTAGTGATTCTTCACTTTTTTCAGTTTTGTAAATGAAGTTTGTTATCTTGTGGTCAGTCATAATTTTTTTTTCCAGGCTATGCAAGAGATCATGAACCTTGTATCATCTTTATGGATGAAATTGATGCTATTGGTAAAAGAATGATGTTCTACTTTTATGTTTCACTTTTTTTTTGGGGGGGGGGGGAATATCACAGCCACAGTTATCATAATAATTTTGTTCTGTTCTCTCTTCCCAGGTGGACGAAGATTCTCTGAGGGTACATCTGCTGACCGAGAAATTCAGCGAACACTTATGGAGGTGTGTTGCAAACGTTTTGGAAAATAATGATCTTCATAATCAAACTGCCAAGCACTAGAAATAGAGGGATATGTGCACTTTTCTCAAGAAAAGCTGTACCTCCTTTTTCTCCCTTTGCATGCCATTATTCTTTGCGTCACTCACAGTTTCCTCGTGGTATTCCATCGTGCTTTGAGTAACTCATAGTTTCCTCGTGGTATTCATCATGCTTTGAGTCACTCATAGTTTCCTCATGCGTTCCATCATCCTTTGCGTCACTCACAGTTTCCTCGTGGTATTCCATCATGCTTTGAGTCACTCATAGTTTCCTCATGCGTTCCATCATCCTTTGCGTCACTCACAGTTTCCTTGTGGTATTCCATCATGCTTTGAGTCACTCATTGTTTCCTCATGCGTTCCATCATCCTTTGCATCACTCACAGTTTCCTCGTGGTATTCCATCATGCTTTGAGTCACTCATAGTTTCCTCATGGTATTCATCATGCTTTGAGTCACTCATAGTTTCCTCATGCGTTCCATCATCCTTTGCGTCACTCACAGTTTCCTCGTGGTATAGACCGAATGCAAAAATGGCTGCCAATTAATTATTCTTTTATCTTTGTGCTAATTAGCCTTACTAGCCTCGGGTGCATGCGAAAAATACAAAAGAATTTTCGCACAAAAATGAGGCTAGTCAGTCCAATTAGCATTTAGATAAAAGAATAATAATTAAGCCGCCATTTATGCATTCGGTGTATTCCATCATGCTTTGAGTCACTCATAGTTTCCTCGTGGTATTCCATCATGCTTTGCGTCACTCATAGTTTCCTCGTGGCATTCCATCACACTTTCTGTTACTCTTAGTGTATGTCAAAAGAAGAAATATAGATAGTCGTTAGACAATTACTGGAGAGTTTTATATTAATTTTAACTTAACATCCCTGCCCCTTTGAAACATAAACAAAGTTTTTTCACTTTCTTAGCTGTTGAATCAAATGGATGGTTTTGATGCATTGGGACAGGTATGAAAATTCTTCTCTGCAAATTGTCTTGCACTGTGTGTATTGCATTCATTTTAAGATGATCTTTAAGCATCTTCCTACAAGTAAATTGAATAAAATTTCAGCATCATTTTAATTCATCATCATCATCAATCCAATTTTGATCCCCGTAAACGGGGGTTTCCAGATTTACCCCAGCAACTGATTAATTGATCTTTGGAAAAAAAAAAATCAGATCAACTTTCGCTGACTCTCTCCTCTTAGGTTAAAATCATCATGGCAACAAACCGTCCTGATACACTAGACCCAGCCCTCCTTCGGCCAGGTCGTTTAGATCGGAAGATAGGTGAGTGATCCCAACCTGTTGTACGCTATAGCTTCTTTGCAATTCTTCAACTGGAAATATTATCTCAAATCCGATTCTTGTTCCGGTCGATCGCGTGTCTCACCGCCTGCAAAATTCGTGATTGTCACGAAAACCTTCAACCTCGTTTCCGGGCTCCACTCTTACCCCGGAAACGAGTTTGTGAATTCGCTCCCCGTGTCTTGTATTTTTCTCCTCGTTGTGTATTCTTTTTACGTCGCGCATACATGACCTACTCACCCATTCATTCATTCCAGAGATACCACTTCCTAATGAACAGGCTCGCATGGATATTTTGAAGATTCATTCTGCTAAGATCACAAAACATGGCGATATTGGTAAGTAGAAGTAGTTTGGGAAGGTCACTGTTTGGATAATACAACCTTATATTTATTTGCATTAATTGAAACCTTTGTGCTGCATTGCTGTGTTTTTCTTGGGGCTGGGGGTGGACAAAGTTAAGGAAAACTGTTATTCTGTCTCGGAAAAGAACTAAAATTAAAGCCTGTTTCAAAATTACATTTTGGAAAAGCCCCAATAATCTTCGGCTTGGTGTGACAACCAGTATTTCATTCACTGTGGCGTGTTGATGAGCATAGCTAAACCTCAATGCTAAATTTTTGCGGCAAGCAATTTGGTTGTGTGCACGGTCAGCAAATATATAGGGAAAAATTGTTTCCGCCTCAGGCTAACTCCGGCCTTACAGCGGCTTGCTAATAAGGCTACATTATTTGGAAAAGATTGCAATCTCTGAGTATATGCCATATCTGCATCTGCGACATTCATCGCGTAAAGTCATATCATTCGGCACATTTTATTTGCTACCTAACATGCCTTTTTTTCTGGCGTATCAGATTACGAAGCAGTGGTTAAGCTATCAGATGGATTTAATGGAGCTGACTTGAGAAACGTTTGCACTGAAGCAGGTTGGTTAAGCCTTAGAAAGACTCGCCACCATGTCCCTGTCTTTGTTCCCTTATGTGACCTAAGCGTAATAAGGGTCATGCGCGAACACAGTAATATAGCCTACGTGTGACCGTACCCACCCCCCCCCGACAAAATAATCCCGCTTTGAACTGGACTCAAGCCATTGAGCTTGCGATTGCAGGGTGCACACTGCTCTAATACTTCGCCATCAATTGATTTCCAATTGGAGTTCTTGACTCTAGAAACTTCTCAGAAAAAGGCCGGAGATTTCGCTTTTCTTTCCAAATTCCTGAAGGCTGCAGCCTGAAAGATGTATCGAGTTAATTTGTCATAGTGTGATTTCGCTAAAGGATATTGATTTTGAGGTTATCTGTGTTTCAGGTATGTTCGCCATCAGAGCGGAAAGAGATTACGTCATCGAAGAGGATTTCATGAAGGCTGCACGTAAAGTCTCCGACAACAAGAAGTTGGAATCAAAGCTGGACTACAAACCTGTTTAATTCAGTCTTAATAGCTGCTTTTTTCTCTCGTTTGTTGTTCCATAAATCTGTACTTCAGTCAAAAGTTAATGTGAAATTGCTGTGCAGAGTTTTACCTTGTTTTCTCCTCGTTGGGAAAATGACTGGCTCTCAGATGGCTTGGAACTCGAGTGTTTAAGCTACTTTAAGCTACTTATCGCTTCAAGCAAACGTCAGGCGGCCAGCCCCTCTTGTCTTG
>BLFN01000844.1:3626237-3628737 GCA_014634225.1 Acropora yongei | reverse complement strand
TTATTGTGTAGGGTGGAAATCGGACAGTTGGTTATAATCGGATACCTGAACTCGGACAGTTACATCAGCCAATCATATTGAGTGCACACAGCTTAATCCACCAATCACATAATTTATCACAATAACCATAGCAAGAACCACTGACCCTACCAAACTGGGGATTTTCCAAAATGTTGGGATGCATTTGTAACCTTAGACAGGGACTCTGCCAGTATTTGGTATTAAAAGCTCTTGTACCAAAAAAGGAATGCATTTGTTTTCGCGAAAATTGTAATGGTTATGATTAATTAGTTACAGGACTTGGTGTCGTCCAATTCAGTCAGTAGTCATAATCGTGACTAAACAAATCGGACTCTCGCTACGCGTATGTCCGATTTTGTTAAACACTCGTATGATTACAGCCCGAATCGGACTCCACTCAATCCTATTACCATTATTAATGCCTTTGATTGACAGAGTGATAATATCCAAAAGATTTGTAAAGGAAAGAGATGCAAAGATATCAACTTCAGTCTTCCTCTTTTCCTTTTCTCTTTTTTGTTTGTTTCTTTGGTTCCCTAAATAAACTCAGTTTGTAGTGAAAGCGATCTCATAAAATACAACAAAACCGGCGAGGTATAGATTTAGATGATGCAATTGCGAGTTCAGTATCCACTAAGACTTCGATTCAATTTGACCATTATTCTAGCACAATTTGAAACTAATCTTTCGACCACTATAAAGTCATTTTCTAGACAAATAAAGAAAAAAAGAAGAAGAAGAAAGATCCATGTTATCATCTTGGCTTTTTACCCTGTGAATTTGTGCCGTTAAAAAAAACCTTGGTTGTTACCTGTAAGAACGATGGGAGAAACATGAGGACTCTGCTAAAGGAATTGAAAAGTCGTGCGAGACGAGTTTTTCCAATTCGTTTCCTTGGTGTTTTCTTTAACTGAGACTATAAATTTTGATTCTCTACATGGAGTACTAAGAGACCATTTTAACCAAAAGAGTCGACAGATTTGATTGGTTATGTGAACTCCCATAGTAGTCAGTTAACTTTTATATATCTCAAGCGACGAGTTACTTTCCCTAATATCCGAGATTCGATACATTAAAAAACGTCATTGATTGTACAGGTTATTTTTTGACCACCTCTTCAATTCATTTTCTGAGAAACCGCTAAACCGAACAACAATAAACAGATGGTTTACCCAAAGGCAAACACGGTGCGGTTTTTTTAGAGCGAGCAAATGCCTCAATTTTGACCTAGTGAAGGCCGTAAAATGCCCGTAAAATAAAGCCAAAAAACGATTAATGTCACGATCAAGGTGTTCGTTATGTACAGAAAAGAATAAGTCGATGAGCTTGAAAAACGAAAAGAAACATTTTCCCGAGTCTTAAGTGATGATAGAAAAGAGCAAAGGAAATTAATAGAGACGAGGACAAAGTGTCTCAAATTAAACGATGATATTCAGGATCAGTAACTATTTCCGTATAGCGACGAATATAGCAATATTTATTGAAACAGAATCTGCCAAAAATAAATATTGCTATTCAACGATAAACAGGAAGTTTAAGTGTCTAACCAGAACCGATAGCAAAAGAAACGGGTTACAAAGTTTATCGGCCTCGAAAGTGTTGTTTTGTCGATAAATTTTCATGTCGTAATCGCAACTTCTGATTATTCGATAGATTTATTATGTGTTTTCCGTGCCATACCTTTGATTCGAGTGATGTGATTATTCCAGTTTGATAGGTAACAAACGAAAAACACCCTGACTGTCGAAAGCCAGCTCGTCTGTTAGTCTGGGTTTACTTCACTCACCGATTTCGAATCGTTAGATGAACTTTCGTCTTGTCCAAACCTTTGAGCTAAAACACCATCTTCTATAGCTTAACTTAAGACATGGATAATATAAAGCAGTGATTTGTTTTGTTGTAAGTATAACTTAGTTTGAAAAATAGAAAAAGGTAAACTTCAACGATTTTTGATCACCTGCAAAATGCGTAGGAGGGAGGGCTGGAACACGAATGTCATAGCCCATAATGTCCGTTGCTCGATCTGCCGATTCAACAAATTTTCCCCACTCTTTTGAAGTCATATTTCAAACAAGGTCATCCGGCAAATCTTCCCACGTTCATTTGTATTGTGTTGCGTTGAGTCTTATTGCTAATATAGCGACAAACCCCCACGTTATAACGAGTTCGAATGTGATTGGTCCCCGAGGGTCGAGATGAGGAGGTGGACAGAAAAATACAGTGATGTCAAATTCAGCTGTCGAATGAAAATAATATAAAATAAATTTCTCGAAATATTCACCATGCAAACCTCCTTGCACGCAAGAAGAATTTGGGAATTTATATCCTGAAAACTTGCCAAAGCATCGAGATAAATGCTTAACTAACATTAGTTTTCTGCTTTCATTCAAGTCTACTTTATGACGCACGAAGATAAAGAATTAAAATATGACCCCATCTTGTTTGTTCCCTGTTGCAATGGCTCCCCCCCCAATGAACT
>BLFN01000844.1:3522918-3525418 GCA_014634225.1 Acropora yongei | reverse complement strand
TAACTCTCAATAACGTAGAGTCAAAGCTTCGCTGCTAAGTTAAAAGCTTTCAATAACTGGTTGAAACAACTTCATCAACACCCAACAGTGCTTTACAACAGAAGACTTAGCCAGAGCGCTTTCACTTTGAAACAGGATGAGGATTAACGGAATGCAAGTGAAACACTGCACAGAGTTTAGAAGACACGACTGATAATGTAGTCAGTCTGAAATTGTAAAACAATTGAACGGAAAATCGGAATTGCACCCAAAACAGATCTGATTTATTCTGAATATAATTTATACAACAAATTGAGCCACGCGCCTGATTCGGTAAGAACAGTCAAAAGGTGGAAGATTAACCTCCTATTAGCATGTACGTGTTGAAGATGATTGATATACCGGTATCCAAGCCATTTTCCATTTCTCTACCCCTTCATACATCATATATGAACATGAAGAGGCTGAACTTTAGAATACGCGGCCACTTATTAGGATATCAATGGAGTCTTGGGCTTGTGAGGGTTTTTCTACTATAGTATGATCAGGTTCAAGACGTGAATAAAATTTATTTTATATTCAGTGTAAATTAAAAAATATATCTCAAGTAATACATATCTACAACTATTAATCCCTCAAGAGATAACCATCAAATTAAAATAGTTTTCCCCTGGGATATAATATTGTGTTGAACACATTAATTTTTTCTTTCTCTGCCTCTCAAAATACTATGCCACTACTTTCAGCCCTTCAATAGCCTTTTCATTATCTTTGTCCCCATTTTGTGTCAAATAAGAGAATTATACAAGCAGCAAACATTATATCGAACACAGTCCTTTACGGTATTAAAATAAAACTAACGTTAAAGGATGTAAATAAAATGCAGTTTAGCTTACAGCCTGGCAATTGCAGTGGATGACTTGTTATTGAGCAAATAATACACATGAAGAATGCATGTTAACGAGGTGTGTAAGCTAATCAGAAACAGCTATTTGGTTTTCAGTCACGTGATGAGACGGCCATGTTGGTATACAAATATCGAACAACTTTTGCATAACGACAGAGTCAAATTCCCAAAAGACTCTCGCTAATGTTCTTTATACCAACTTGGCGAAAACACTCCATTCTGTGAATGAAGTTCGTCTCTTAGAATAAACTGTCGTCGGACAGCAGCCATTCTGTAAGTGACAAATATTTGCAAAAAGGTAACCAACTTAAGCTTTTCCAGAGAGGCCAAATAAAAAAGAAAGAAAGAAAGAAAGAATTTTGAAGTTTTCTGAATTACCTCTTTTAGGATGCAGGTACTAATGAGATTGAGTAATTATCAATCCATTCAAATTCAAGCAGCACCAGTTCAGTTTTATTTTACAGTAATGTATGAAAGTCGATCTGTGAGGAGATGAAAAGCCTCTGCTGAATATTTCAAATAAAATGGCATAGCTCTCGGACAACTTGATGGTGGGCCGTGGCTCAATGGTAATAAAGGTTTTCAAAGATTGACACATTGACACAAGTTCACATTGCTGAGTAAAATAGCATGACACAGTCTTTTTGTTTAGACAGTGCTAACTTATCTATATAATTTCATATTCTCCATCTGTGTCAAACTCCTTTTCTTCATCTGACTCATAATTAAGCTCAGTGAAGTCTGCAAATATCAACAAAACAAGCTTGTTAAGTTGTCACTACTTCATTCAAAAACAATTTACATCAAGAAAGTCTAAAGAAATTATATTTAAAGTGCAAAATATGCTACTGGTGGGAGAACCAGTTAAATGTGAGTTTTGAACTTAACCTGACTGATGACTGCAATTAAATTCATCACACAGCCTCTGTGGTAGTTCTAATGAAGGCCAGTGGGGTGGTCTTTTTTTAGCCACTTCAAACATTGGTCTCCTTTGACATGATAAGATATGCTAAAAAAAACAAAAATAGCAGGCCATGTACTTGTTTCATAGTTCACAGGGACATCAAGCTCCATATCCTGAGCATGTGCAAATCAAAAGTTACAAACTAATAAGTTCATAAATTTCTGTCACACAATAGTGATTTATTTTAATTGAAAGGAACTATTTGGATAGATACTTTTCATTCCATTTAAATTATTTTCAAGTAAATCTTTCAATTTCTTCGTGTTCATAGATGGTGGGATACATTACTGCAGCATTATATAGATGGGTCACTGACAAGTTCTTTTAATTAAGCTTCTGTGCTGACAAGTACCTTTGGGTCCCACTGGCTGCAGAAATTGTGCTTACTATAATATGATAGAAGCTGTGCTGGCTATGTTATTTTTTTAAGGAGGTCTCAATAGGTTAACTGACAGCTGTCAAACATTCTAAAATGCAGCTGCTGACAGCTATCAAAACTAATTCCACCACCAAGGTCCTGTTTGGAAAGTATACCTCGTTAATCTGCTCGCATAGGTCATCAAAGTCCTCTTCAGTCTTACAGAAAAATCCCTTAATTGAAAACAAGAAAGAATTGTTTGTCTCAATACAATTCCCTGGAGTTGGAAGGT
>BLFN01000844.1:3396307-3401307 GCA_014634225.1 Acropora yongei | reverse complement strand
AATGGAGAGTGAAACAAAAAATTGGTTTTATCAAAAGAGTTGATAAAGGTTGAATTACCACCGTGAAAGATTTAAAAAGCTGACGTTTCGAGCTTTAGCCCTTCGTCTTAGCGAATAGAAGAATTGTCTCTCCACACGGGATCAATAACGCTTCTCATTCCACTAATTTATTCACAAATTCATGTGACCATATTTCCACAAATGGCAAAGCTCCTCTACATTCTCATATAAACCTACAACACCCCACAATTCCTCTATTCGCTCTGACGAAGGGGTAACGCTCGAAACGTCAGCTTTCTTAATCCTTCACAGTGGTAATGTAACCTTAATCAACACGTTTGATAAAACCAAATTTTTCTTGTCATTTTGTGCGGTGTATGTGTTGAGTATTACGAAGTCTGTGGTATAGTTGCTGTGCTGACGCTGTTTGTACTCGCTTCGTCAGGGTTCGTATAGTGGTCGCTTTATGTATCTTGAGATTGTAAAATGTTTGGTCTAGTTAGTCTGCCATTTTGTTTTGGTTTTCAGTAAACCGTGGTACACAAGCAGTTGTTGTCACGTGAAACCAGACAGTCTAGAAATAGTATTTTGCCGTTTTCTTCGATCTCTATGGTGACTTAGATGTCTTTGGTCTAGGTGTTTGTGGAATTCGTAATTTTAGGCTGTTGCGTACTGCCGTGATATCGTCAACGTAACGTAACCAGAAAGGTCATTGCTAGGGCGTGTTCCTCGACTTTTTTGCATGACTACTTCAGTCACAACAATGGAAACGGATGAGCCCATAGCTGTTTCATGTAGTTGTTTGAAGTGTTTTCCGTTGGTGGAAGTGGTTTCCGTTTTCCGTTGTGTTGAAAGTAAGAAGACTTTAGGCACCTTAATTAGGTCATTGCTTAGGGGGGAAGCGTGAGATTTTGTACGCACCTCAAGAACGTATCGATCGCCGAAACAAAGGGGGTCTGGGGGCATGCCTCCCCAGAAAATTTTGAAATTTAGGGTATTGGAAATGCCATTTCCGAAGTACATTTTAATAAAGAAAATGCGGTAGTTGGATGGTTATTTTCCCCATCTGAAGAGTTTTAAGCAAGCTACGATACAAACAGAGAGTTTACAAGAAAAAAGTAAAGACGTAGCGTAGTTCTCTCGTTCACTTTTGCGGCACTTATCAGGCCGTGGACTCAAAAAGGAATACTTCAAGGTGTACGCAGAAGATCTTTAAAAAACCCTACCAATTTGTCAAGGACGCACGCGCTTAATTATGTAAAGGACGCTACGCCCTTGTTGGTAGGCAATGGCGGTTGAAAAGAGGACTTGTTGATGGCAGTCTTGGTACAGTCTAAGGCTAGTTAAAGTAGTATGCTAGTGAAAAGTGACAAAGTCAAAGATACTAACTATCAGTGGTCTTGATGGCGTCAATGAAGTTCTTATTGGATTTTAGCTTGTTTGTGGATTTGTCGGTAAGAGGCTTAAGAATACTAGTGTTACTGTTTGGAGAGCTGGTACGTCGGAGATCCACAGAATGAGACTATGGGTCGCATCAGTATATTAGGTTTATGTAGCTAGGTAGTCCGTATAATATGGGTGCTTGTGGTACGCCTTACCTGAGTCTGTAATAAAGTTGTGAGTCGATGGTGTCAGTCTTTGTGAGGTGTCAAGTAGTTCTTTGTTGAGTTTTCGTTGGAGTGCTGGTGTGGGGTCACGTTTCAGGGGTTCATATGTGTGTTTTGCATTGACCAGTGTGTCCACTTTGCGAAAGTAGTCTTTTTTGTCCATGGCAACCGTAAAACCGCGTCCTTAGTCAGTCAAATGCATACGTCTTTGACGTTTTTCAGTCGTTTAAGGGGTTGGCTTTCGTCTTTAGTTAAATTACAGTTGGCAAGGGAGGCTCATTGTAGAGTAGAAGCTATTCTGCGCCTTATGTTGTAAAAATAATAATAAAGATTCGAGGCATCTAACCCTAACCCTAACTCTAATATTCTAACACTTTTTACTAAACTTTCAGGTGAAAAAGTGATTGTTGTGATCTTCAAACCTTGTTCTTTTCCGACTGCAAAAGATGAAATTCTGGTCACTCAGTCAATTGAATGGACCATCGTGGTCTCTGGCAAGGGTCATGTGTTGTACGTTGAAGACGACTCAACAAAGGTCAAATCTCAGCGTATAAGAGAGAAAATTATAAACTTATTCCCTTCTCTTAAACGTCAGTCGTATTCAAACGATTCAATTTCCAGACGAGATTTTAAGCAGAGTTCAAATGTCACCGAGAGGACGCACGAAGGTTACAGACCAGCCCATCCACCACAGCACGTGACTGAATGTGGAGCACATCCCAGAGTTGCGTACCAATCGCACCAAAGCGCGTCAATGCAGCCACGGGGTCCGCTGAGAGCCAATCAAGACTTTTCATCTATCGAAGGTTTTGTTATGCTCAGATCTCGTCTTAAGTTTGGTCGACTAACCAATGATGAGGAGATTCATTACCCAGGATTTAGTGTACCGCAAGACATAGAAAGAGGGATGCATGAAAAGTATCGGAAAACCAGTGAAGTTGTGGTGGAAGTTAGATCAGACGGAAAAGGTGGATATGCTTGGTTCCCTTCCAAGAAAAAAAGTTTCGTTCAACTTGGCAAAAACGAGACTGTCGTGCTTAAAACAAGGCTGCGTAATGGTGTGATATCCCAAGATAAAGGAGAGTTGGAATTTATTTATCCGGGATGGATAACCCCCAAATACCTTATGGAAGATTTAATGAAAACGTATCACTCGCGTTCCGATCGAGATCTGTATATAATTTCTAACGAAAGGGGGGAATTGCGCAGGCTGGCGTTCAAAGAAGGACGTCTTGAGAACATTAAAAATCGTTTTTCGAATTGAAAACAAATGAAATCAATAAGGGAAAATAGTGTGCGTTTTATTAATAAGAATAAGCTTCGTTTCAGTGTACATTTTTTCTGACTATTGTCCGATGCCAAAAGCCCTGCAGAAAGAAAATCGATGCTGATCGATTATGAATGGAGTGCAAACCTTACATTTTTCTCCATGTAAGCTGTTGATTTTTCAAGATTTTGATAGTTAAAATACTAGGTTTCGTGTGAATCAAAGCATATACTTGCTGTACTTTTGTATCATTGCTGTAATCTGTTTAAAGTGGCAAAAAAGTTTAATGAGGAGGGGTAGAATGTATATAAGTATTTAGAGCAATTTTAATGAACACGAAGCCTAAGATTATTCCAACAATTAACGACATTTTCTTTCGAACTAGTCAACTATGGTTTGAGTTTGGTTTCATATTTCGTCAAAATGCTTCGAAGATGTTCATTTTCAGTTGACTTTTTTGCTTCTTTAGATGTGATAAGGTGAACTTGACACAATATCACCGATCTCTTGTCATAGGGCAATTCAAAGTCTGTGATCGTTATTGGAAAAGTAGCCTGGTGCCCGGTAATATATCAAACAAGAATGACGTACGCCAACAGAGTCGAATCAACCCTGAAATTTTCAAGGCGCGTTGCTTTGGTCGAGAAGGACTGTGGATCGAGTTACGTCATTATGGAGAATTCCTCAACGCAGTAGCACAAACAGTGCAGTGTCCTAATAGCATTTTGATGAGACAACGAGAGATCAGTATTTCATAGTTCATGATGATAAAATAAGGGTAGTAATCCCAGATATATTGATGATTGTGTGTAACTACTGATAGCCATGTATAGACATAGATAGCTATGTATTGCCATATATAACCATGTATACCATGTATAGCCATGTATATCGTGACATAACACTCTAGGTCACATGTGGATCACGATGTAATAAATGTACATGTTGAGTTGCTAACCGTGTACATAGTGCTTCAAAGAAAACGAGTATGTACTACCCCCACACAAAAAACAAAAAAACAAAACAAAAGCACAATCTCTGCAATATTTCAAGCTAACCAGGTTGATGCCAAGTACAGCTAGAACCCCCAGATGACGAAACGCGCTAGTTACCAGCAAGCAAAGATCATCACGTGACTTAAACCTGTCAATTAATTTTTTTTTCAACATTTGGTCCTCTGTAATTCGGAATATGAATTTGACAATTTTTTTTTGCCCTTGTTCCATTGTTTTTTTTTTTCAATCATATGTCAAGTTACTTTTTAATTTTTGTGTCTACTGTTTGCATAGCAATGGTAGACACTATCCCAAGAGCTGTGTCCATAACGTATCAATATTCGGCGAGTTTTTCGGACGCGTTCGAACCACTTAAGAGATCCTCGGCTAGCTGGTGATAGCGATAGACAACAGTGGGTGAGGTCGTTGTGCTAAATCGTTCGGTCATCGGCAGTTCTCACGGTTTACGTGCTTCTTTGTCAGTTTTCGAAGATACGTTGCATCCTTTGATTCGCATGTTTGCACTATGTTTCTGTACGCTTAGTGCTTTGCTTGACGCGCGATTTAATGGTAAGTAAGCTTTTTTATGAAATAATTTTGCATTGTTTGGGAACAAGAACCAGGTCTGTCTTTCAAACAGTATTTTAAAGATCTTTTAACCCCGGTCCTCTATGGAAAGTTTCCAAAAGAATGACAAATGAATCATTTGAAGTGTTTGTTTCGCGGGCATTGGGGAATGATTTTATACGAAATCAGTGGCTCCAAGTCCAGTGTTTGGCGTTTCGTGAACGTTTTGAAGACTTAATTGTTCTTTGACAAAAGCAAATCTCCTTCGGGATATAAATACTTCCAGCAATGGGACAAAAAGACCTCCTTCGGGAGACAAATAATCCCAGCAATGGGACAAAAGTTAAAGTGGCCCCGGTAACTGGCACTGCAAATAGAAATGGGTCACGGCGAAAAGAAATCGCTGTGGCTAAATGGCCGGCAAAAAAATAGTCTGATCGAAGAATCTTAGCTAATACAAACCATCGTATGGCAATTAGGAAAGGTCAAGCGATCCTGGAGTGATTCAGGGCGGAGAGGACAAACCTTCATTTGTAACACTAGGAAATTTTTTCAGGTTGACTG
>BLFN01000844.1:3265118-3267618 GCA_014634225.1 Acropora yongei | reverse complement strand
TTTTTTTACTGCCACAAAACACACTGTAATTTCAGCCTTGATGGGCTGTGTGCACTGGAAGTGCAAATTGGATATCTTTGTAGCCATGTGATTCTTCAACATTTGATTTTTTCAGGAGTCACAGTTATAAACTCCTGACTACTAGCTCAGATACTCTTCCTCTTGGCTATAAGAGAAACCCAAGAGCAAGGGCATTATTTTAGACTGTGACAATAATTATTGCTTGTCCTTGTGACATCTTGTCTTTGCTGGCTCCCCTTTGACAAACCTTGACTGGCCCACCAATATTCCTTTTAAGTCAGAGAAGCAGTTGTGATACACAAGTCATTACTTTTCTGTTCACCATGTTGATAGCACCAAAGTCCTTACTTTGACAGCCACACTCCTGGTCCTCACAAATGCATAGTTGTCCCTTACACTTTTCTTGCAACAAACTTCTGACAGCCCTCTACGTCCATTTTTTCTAGCATAAAATAAAGAGCCAGTTCAGCAAATACTGCTTTACTTTGGACTTGGGTGAGGCTACCACTGCTGAGTTGTCTTCCTGCCAAGCCAGTCAATCTCAGAAGATAAAACTAAAGCACTCCTAGTCACAGTCAACTGCTTTCCATATTTTTCATGTGACACAGGTAATGAGGTTGCAACAAAGAAGATACGCAGAAAAACAAAGTGCTTAGTGTCAGAAAAGGTTGTCCTGGACACCATGAATGTGACCAACCCACAGACAAAGCAGCTTGTGCACCTCCTAGACAAGTTCTCTGGTCTCTCAATCTGACCCAGGTGACCTTGAACACATGAGCATTGCGAAGAACCATGGACGATTGAAGCTGAATGATGTAACCAGGAAGAAGAATGCTTACCCCCTACCAGGTACTCTCTTGATGCACTGACAGGTGCCAAAATCTTCTCAGACCTGACAGGTGCCAAAATCTTCTCAACCCTGAATTTGGAACCCTGAAGTCTTCAGTTGTTTGTGCCAGGCTGGGCTTAAAATGAAACCCTCTTAGTGTTACCTGTTACAACCTAGAGAGCTATGACTAAGTCATGTGATCTTTGGTAAGTCAGGATAGAAACTGTTACAGTTACGGTTTTCACTGACCTTACCTCAGTTGAATATTATTAAAAAATGCATGTTAACATTGCTTCAGCGAGCAGACCCTTTTGCACTTCTCACAGGATTTTGTGATTTTGTGATGTATTTCACAATCTTCATGCAGACTGTCAAAAAGAAAGTTCAGTTCCATGAACCTCAACTTACTTTGACAATATTAAAGATTTTCCCTGACAGTGGCAAACTTGATGATGTTGAAGATTGGTAGCTAGGGCTGGTGCAAGAAGTGTACAAAAAATGTTTACCCAGACTACAGCAGCTTGAGCACCAGCTGTCCTGGCTATCCAATTGATAAAATGGGGTGTGATATCATGGGACCAATGGTGCCAGCTGAATCCAGAAACAAGTGTATCCTGGTAATGGGAGATTTATTTCATGAAAATTAACAGAAGGAGGTGCTCACTACCGTATTTACCCATGTATTTAACATGCACTTGTTTTAATGAAACTAACAACATAAAATTTGCAATGCATGTTATGTGTGGACAAACATGCAAGAAAACACCTTGCTAATACAGGCTTTTGAAGCAAAGATAATTATTGCTACTCTTATGTTCTGATCTTCATGAAAATATTTAGGATAACATCCCCTCTGGAGGCATTCAAATGCATTGACAAAGAGTTTTGAGAAGTGGAATAAATTAGTTTACCAAATTTGTTGTTATGCAAACCTTAAAAATTGTTTTTAAATTTGAGAAGTTTTGGAAGGTTTAAAAGAAAACCTTAAAAACAAATGAAAAATTGGCAAATTTGCATCAAATGGGGATGATTAAGGTCTCAAATACATTTCAAGCTTTGCTTTTGTTCTAGGATTTTTTTCCCCAGAGAGCAGAGAAATTAAGGTGCACATTGCACACAGGTGAGCCAGGATGCCAAGACAGTAGGGGTGAAACTAATAAACAAAATCAAGGATGCAACTTAGCTTTGCAGCCAGCTGTTATAGGTCATGTGTGCCCCATTCAACATGTACAACATTTACACCTCTGTAACATCCACAAAGTGACAGAAACGTTAAAAGTCCTTCATACCTGTGTATTTCCCATTACATACATATGATTTAGCTATCATGTAAACAACTTAGCACAGAAAAAAACAAACAAACAAAACAGATCAACTCTCACCATTCCCCAAACATGGTTTTCATTGCAATTTTTCTAAACCAGAACCAAAAAGAGAAGCTTGGTGCTCTAAGCCTATCTTGTCTAACATTTCAGGCCAGAGGGAGGTAAATAGGATAACTCCATAAACTTATAAAAGACTTCATCACATAATGAGCTTTCATGTCTGAAGCTCCAGTAGACTTGAATTCCTTGGGTAGTTTGTTCCTTTTTAAGGGCTAACCACGAAGTACCACTTTGTGGAAGACTGCTTGGACTGGGTCTTTCGACA
>BLFN01000844.1:2811268-2822180 GCA_014634225.1 Acropora yongei | reverse complement strand
CAAGCATCTCAAGTAAGTCAAGCATCTCAAGTAAGCCAAGCATCTCAAGTAAGTCAAGCACCTCAAGTAACTCAAGCACCTCAAGTAAGTCAAGCACCTCAAGTAAGTCAAGCATCTCAAGTAAGCCAAGCATCTCAAGTAAGTCAAGCATCTCAAGTAAGCCAAGCATCTCAAGCACCTCAAGTAAGTCAAGCATCTCAAGTAACTCAAGCACCTCAAGTACGCCAAGCACCTCAAGTAAGTGAAGCACCACAAGTACGCCAAGCACCTCAAGTACGCCAAGCACCTCAAGTAAGTCAAGCACCACAAGTACGCCAAGCACCTCGAGTAACTCAAGCATCTCAAGTACGTCAAGCACCGCAAGTTAGTCAAGCATCTCAAGTAAGTCAAGCACCGCAAGTAAGTCAAGCATCTCAAGTAAGTCAAGCACGTCAAGTAAGTCAAGGTCCTGAAGTGAGTTAAGCACCTTAAGTAAGCCAAGCACATCAAGTTGGTAAAGGACGTGGAGTAAGTAAAGAAAGCTAAGAGAGGTATGCATTCGGGACAATATATGTCCCCATACACCACGTACCTACCACAGAAAGTGAGCACCAAGTCTCTAATGGCAATGGTAGGTATATACTCCATGGGAGAATGCCATGGATGCACCCTAAAATATACTGTGTGTAAGCGTCACTTACGAGTCTATACGTACTTGGGTGCACTTCTTGGCCCACTTGAGGTTCTTAGCCTGCTTGAGATTCTTTGTCTACTCCAGGTTCTTGGCCCACTCAAGTTTCTTGGTCTACTCGAGGTTCTTAGCCTGCTTGAGATTCTTTGTCTACTCCAGGTTTTTGGCCTACTCACGGTTCTTGGGTTCCTCGAGGTTCTTGGCCCACTTGAGGTCCTTAGTATGCTTGAGGTTCTTTGTCTACTCCAGGTTTTTTGTCTACTCAAGGTTCTTGGGCTGCTTGGAGTTCTTGGCCCACTTGCGGTTCTTAGCCTACTTGAAGTTCTGTGTCTACTCCAGGTTCTTGGCCTACTCAAGGTTCTTGGTCTACTCGATGTTCTTGGTCCACTTGAGGTTCTTAGCCTGCTTGAGGTTCTCTGTCTACTCCAGGTTCTTGGCCTACTCAAGTTTCTTGGTCTACTCGAGGTTCTTAGCCTGCTTGAGATTCTTTGTCTACTCCAGGTTCTTGGCCTACTCAAGTTTCTTGGTCTACTCGAGGTTCTTAGCCTGCTTGAGATTCTTTGTCTACTCCAGGTTCTTGGCCTACTCAACTTTCTTGGTCTACTCCAGGTTCTTGGCCTACTCACGGTTCTTGGGCTCCTCGAGGTTCTTGGCCCACTTGAGGTCCTTAGCATGCTTGAGGTTCTCTGTCTACTCCAGGTTTTTTGTCTACTCAAGGTTCTTGGGGTTCTTGGCCCACTTGCGGTTCTTAGCCTACTTGAGGTTCTGTGTCTACTCCAGGTTCTTGGCCTACTCAAGGTTCTTGGCCCACTTGAGGTTATTAGGCTACTCGAGGTTCTTAGCCTTCTTGAGATTCTCTGTCTACTCCAGGTTCTTGGCCTACTCAAGTTTCTTGGTCTACTCGAGGTTCTTAGCCTGCTTGAGATTCTTTGTCTACTCCAGGTTCTTGGCCTACTCAAGTTTCTTGATCTACTCGTGGTTCTTGGTCTACTCGAGGTTCTTAGCCTGCTTGAGATTCTTTGTCTACTCCAGGTTCTTGGCCTACTCAAGGTTCTCGGGCTCCTCGAGGTTCTTGGCCCACTTGAGGTCCTTTGCATGCTTGAGGTTCTCTGTCTTCTCCAGGTTTTTTGTCTACTCAAGGTTCTTGTGCTACTCCAGGTTCTTGGCCCACTTGCGGTTCTTAGCCTACTTGAGGTTCTGTGTCTACTCCAGGTTCTTGGCCTACTCAAGGTTCTTGGGCTGCTCGAGGTTCTTGGCCCACTTTAAGGTCCTTAGCCTGCTTGAGGTTCTCTGTCTACTCGAGGTTTTTTGTCTACTCAAGGTTCTTGGTCTACTCGTGGTTCTTGATCTACTTGAGGTCCTTAGCCTGCTTGAGGTTCTTGGCCTTCTCGAGGTTTTTTGTCTACTCAAAGTTCTTTGCCCACTTGAGGTCCTTAGCATGCTTGGGGTTCTCTGTCTACTCCAGGTTTTTTGTCTACCCAAGGTTCTTGGGCTGATCACGGATCTTGGCCCACTTGAGGTTCTTAGCCTGCTTAAGGTTCTCTGTCTACTCCAGGTATTTGGACGAATTATTCCACGATGAAAGATATAAACCTCTTATAAGTGGCGCGTGTCGTCTCCGGCAGCGAATTCCAAGTAATGTATTTATCATGGCTTACGTAACCCATTCTTTGGGGTGTTGCATGGAATGTTGTTATAATTGCTTCATTAGCGGTAGGCTATGTATGTTTATATCCATTTCCGTGTTACGACCATCCCTACGCCCTTAAAATTAAGTACGCAATGACTAGGGATTGTCAGTTTCTCTTTATCATATCTATCAGAAGTGGTTTTGTGGATATACGAACATAGTTTAGATTGTTTTGTAGGTTTGGTTTTTCTTGCTTTATTTTTTACATTTGCAAGTTCTCATTCCGTCGATGTACCATTCATATCAATTTTCCTGACTAAGCCATAATAAAGAGGGTCGCATACCGGGCTCGTGTTGACACAACCCAATTGTGGTTACTTATTGAATGATAACTGTTTTATATTCGTTTGAGCGGGGTAGCGAATTAGAGTAGAAACGAAGAGGCCTTACACCATGTTTTGTACAACTTACTTTAGGTATAAAAGCATAGTTGTGCCCCTTTGATTATGATTCGTGTTCTTTCCTTGAAACGAATTAGCGATAGTGGTGATTGTCTTCTTTTATTATCTTTCTATCGTAATGAACAAATCAAATTGAGCATTCATTCTTACGGAAGGGTCCTTGCTATAATTAAGAGGCCTTAAATAATTGCCCGGCCCGTTACCCTCTTTAGTTTTTTCCAGTATATTCAACCCACTGACTCTGCCTTTCCAGAGATAAATGTGGTGTGAGAATTTAGCCGGATCTGAGTTCACTTACAATAGATCAAATTATGAGGTCTAAAACGCACGACTTTATTGCGTTGGAGACTTACAACACCCTTTTTAAAGGTTAGGTTAATATATTTGGTTTTGTTGTGTGTGCTTTGGAAGCTTATTTCAGTGGAAAATGAATGGCATTTTACCATTCTTTTTCGCGCCGCTGCTGTCATTACTCTTTTTTCATAAAGTTTTGATTTCTATTTCATTCTATATAAAGCACGAGTTTTTAGTAGACGTCAAGACACTTCTCATTCTGTTGGTTCCCATTGGACCGCGAGTGAGGCAATTTTATAGATGTAGCCTTCAACACTAATGTACAAAATGGTGGTGACGGCTTAAAATATAGATCCACATGAGGTTCGTAGCTTTGTAAATCTACTTTATAGGGATACAACTGTTTCGAGATATTTGTCCTACAAAAGCTAAAAAGCGTTTGAGTTAATACCAATTAGTCGGTATTAGTTGTAGCTTACGGTCTTACGCTGTTTTACGACAACCTTTCTTGAAATGGCTGTATACACTATACACTCTCTCCTCCTATTTGTGTCACAAGGAGGCTGGGGGAGAGAAAAGAAAGCGCGCTCACATTTTTTTGGACCGGTTGCTGGTGGGAGGCTCTGTGGAATAGAGAAGGGACATAAACGGTTACTCCGCGTTCAAGGGGTTTAAACACGAAATATAAGCGCTGCAACAATTACGTAGGTACTGCACTATTTGTACGTGCCAATAAACAAGTCGACGATGATCGCACCGAGAGCGTGTAAAAAAAAAAAACAAAAATGGCTAATTGCCTTACCGTCCTCCGCAATACAAGGTGTACAAGATGTTATTCCAAAACTCAAATGGGAAATGATTTTTGAGCGCATGCTTTCAATGAAAGCCAAATTGCCTTTCTTTCTAAAGCATCGATCCTCAGTACGTATGTCACAACTGTAGGTGGTATAAAACGTCACTTGATTGTAATCATGTTCTCTGTTAGAATTATGGCAAAAAACGAAATAGAGGCTACTGTTACATATTCTTTTTTGTGTGGTGTTTGTGGATTTCAATTCTATAAAGAAGTTTGAAAACCGATCCTTAGGGAACGTTTGAACTTTTCTCACGGAAGAAAGAACCTCCATGATCGCTATGCTATAGCGGCTTATAAGCGCCTTCCTGGACGGCTTGCTGACTCAATCAATGGCCACTTACCCAGAAAGATCTCTAGGCCTACACTTGTGTGTGTGTGTGTTTTTTTTTTTAAGAGGAGAGGTTGCATTTTTCCCTCTGTTGGCATTGTGTTTCCGATGTGATCTTCAGATAGGTTATATATATTGTATCAGCTTAAATTGCCGTGCGTAAAAGCCCGGCGAAACAAGAAGCAAATTCCGCTAAATATCTCAACAAAGAGATTTTACGGAGATTTGTGTTTTGCCGCTCGCGGTTAGCCGCTGTTTGGGTATTGCTTTATATCTGTCGTGTTTGGACAATTGTCGTTTGATTCATCCTTAAAGCGGGTCGGGGTTTAAGACACTTGAGGCACACACCTATTCAAAATTTACGGGAGTACCCCCTCCCCCGAAAGGGGACAGTTGCTGTGATCTCAGTGCAATATTGGTGCAAGTGGGTATTTTTGCAATTTTAGACTCAGAAACACATACGGTAAAAACCCTATTTTGTTCAAGTAGGGTGTTGTATGTTGAAGGTTCCAGTTTGTAAAAGTTTGTTCGCCGAGATCAACAAACGACTGTCATCCCTTTCATCCGACAAAGCATCCTTGACTAAGCCGCCCTCCATACTGAAAAGCACTCGACGAATGCAGATACGGATACACCATACACGACGAAGCACCCACGACTAAGAAACGAAAAAACAGATCACGTAACAACATACTCTGGTACAACCCCCCATTTAGCAAAACCGTCTGCACCAACTTCGGACACAGATTCCTCACCCAAGTCGACAAGCACTTCCCTAAAGACCACAATCTTTAACGGAAACACTGCATGAAAAACACCAAACAGATCATCGTCAATCACAACAAACGCATTTAAATGCACCCCGGCACATAACAAATAGCACAAACACAAAAGGCAACAAAACTTGCAACTGCAGACAAAAGAACACTCGACCACTTAATGAACATCAGTAATCTTCCAAGCCACCGTTACACGTAAGGACCACAACACTTCTGAAACATACATCGGACTCACAGAAAACGACTTCAAAACTAGATACAGAAACCACACCGCCACACCACATCTTTCCGACACATAAAACGTAGGAACGCTACCGAACTCAGGAAACATGGTGATGACATCAGGGATAAAGCATAAGCCGGGTAGTTTTATGAATAATGGCAATACGTTAAGATACAACATTAATTCCACAAGTGCGAGCAACTTTACAATCTATTCTGCCATTACCAAATCGGAATATTGAAAAAGTATCTTTGTTAGCCTATTTCACCTGAGCGATATGGAAGTTAGTAATTAAACAGATACTTGACCGATACTTGGCCGATACATTGCCGATACTTGGCCTATACTTGGCCGACACTAGACCGATACTTGGCCGACACTTGGCCTACAATGGACCGATACTTGGCCGACGCTTGACCGATAGTTGGCCGGCAGTTGATCGCTACATATCGGCCGATGCATCGGCCGACAGTCGACCGACAGATCGGGCACTATATCGGTCGACTGTCGGCCGACCATCGGTCGACCATCGGTCGACAGTCGGTCGACTGTCGGCCGACTAGCGCCCGAGAGTCGGTCGACAGTCGACCGATATAGCGGTCGACATAGCAGCCGATATATCGACCGAGGCCACCTATAGCACACATGATCCAAGGTTTCTGCGTTAGCCAAATGTTCGGGAATTCTGCAAGATCATTTTCATGGGACCACACGTTTAAAATAAGTAAAAATATAGGAGTCGTAACCGAAGGAGAAGAGCAGAAATTTATAACAAACTTTAAAAACTTGTTCATCGTTTTAAACGAAAACGGTCAAATTCTGGACTGGAGATTGACAAAATCGACGACATTTCAAGAAATCGATGATCTTCTGGTGAGATTGAAGGATAGATTGAGTAAAAAAAAAACATTCAATCTCCTTGATAGCTATCGACGACTGTTGTAAGAACAGAAACAAGTATCAATCTGTTTTTCCAAAAGCTCAGATTAAATTGGATATTTTCACGCATGCCAGCGAGTACTTAGAACACTAGAAACTGGTCAGTCTGTTCTTAGAAACCAATTTGTAAAGGAATTTGGATTAGTTTTCAGACAGAGCACCGATCTTGGGGAAAATCGGCTGATGGTTACTCCTGATCCACTGGAAATTGAAGCCAATCTAGATCGCCTACTTGAAAGATGGAGTAATGTTCCTTCTTCTTGTGTAACAGAGGCCACAATTAAACAAATTGCGAATATCCGCGAACACATTAAAAAAGGATGCCTTTCTGGAATACCTCCCGGATTTGGAACCGAACGCAACGAGCAACTGCATAGACTATTAAACAGATCACTATTAACAGGTGCGACAAGAGTCAGTCTTGAATTAGCTGTCACATTATTAACAATGCTTTTTTACAGTTATAGCAGCAAAGCGTCTTCGTGTTTGCAACACCGGTGTAACTCTAAAATAAAATGCGTAAAGCCTGCACGAAAACCTATTCCTACTGATAATGACTTGAGTTTGAGTTGGTCGGCATTTAAAACAAAAGCCTGTAACAACACTGAGCAAAAAGTATGTGACAAGGGTTCGGCAACGCACACAGAAACAGGCAACGGTCTCGACTACTTACTGATTGCAGAGTCCATCGAAGATGTTTGCTCTGAAACCGTCGCAGAATCCGTACTTAAGGCCGTAATTTCGGCTTCGAGGATAATGAAAAGTCTATGTAATGACAATGTTAATAGATCTTTTTTCCCTGGTGATCTTTTGTTGATTGCAGACAAACCTAAAAGTTTAAGTGTGCATCACATTTTGTATGATAACTAAAGTGATAATGAGAAAACGAATCCCGCAATAACGGAGCACAGGACGCACCTTGATAGAAACCTAGCTGGTTTTAATCTGAAGATCGACGCTATAGCTAAGGACGGTGGCTGCGCATTTCGCAGCGTAGTAAGGATGCTAAGGAGCACCTTTTCAAGCGAGGATCAAGAAATATGGCAGCATCTTACAACACTTGGTCTTCTGAAAAACGAGGACGAAGACATTAAGACTCTGCGTAATCTCTTTGCCGACGAAATCTTGAAAGAAAATGATGAATTCATTGCGTTTGTTTCCGATGAAGATCAAGACTCGCTTGCTCTGAAAGCTGAAGAATTCAGGCAAAACGGCGTATTTGACAGGTCACTAGGCGACCTAGTGATTGAAGTTTGTGCTCATATCCCGAGTATCGATCGCACTCCTAGACGCATTATTGATTTTCAATTTACTGAAGGCTCGATATTGACCTTCGCCTTGTCAGAAATATGATGCGCGCGCTGCCTAAACCGGTTTGACCGGAGTGATTAACCCATAAACTTGTGCTGCGGCGACTTAAAAGACTAGACACGATTTCTGCAGCTCCTCTCTCTCGCCCTCTGGGGATTTTTAAAGAGGTTCTGCTTGCAGGATAGAGAACAAACTAGTACTTAAACGTTTAAGGTTGAAAGACCACAAATGAATTGAATCCATTGTGATATCACATGTCGTTGTTTAAATAGAGTTACCTTAGTTCAGTCTCATTTTAGACGATGACAATTCTCTACTTTCAGCTAATTTTTATTCTTTAAATACTTGTTCTACAGCTATGGCCAACATGTCCATAAATATATTTATATTTTTTATTTGCAGCTGACATAAATCTTGAACCTAACGTTTGCAGTTCCAGTAACACGGAAGGCTAAATATCTCCAGTGATATAACACGTTAATGTTTCAGTAATAACATTTGATGTTTCTTTATGGGGATATAATTAGGCCAAATGATTTGCAAAATTACGATTTCAAGAACTGAATCATTTCTTGATATATGTTATATTGGCATAGAAGAACAATTCAAACACGCATTTTAAAATGGCACGTACCACTTTAATGTAATACAAGAATTCGGAATCTTATTTTCTTTTGTAACTATATATACATTTAATTTAGACATTTTTCATCTGTTTACTAAAAGTAAACGAAGGAATCTGCAATAAAGCATTCCTTTACATAACTCGGCCTGTTTGTTACACTGCCATCCCTTTCATAAAAATGCTCCACTCAGGTACAACAAGCATGATAAGATTCAGTTCGTTCAATGTAAACTAATACGACGCTTATTAGGGAGAGTTCATTTTATATGGTGCGATTTTTTGAACACGCAGTGAAAATTGCACAACACCCCTACGCTTTCATTTCTTCTCCAATGGCCTCTCACATGAGGACAATTGCTTTTATGCACCTCCCCAAATACTTTCTGCACTGCAGGCCAATAAGCCTCTGTTATCATAATCTGAGCCGAACATAACTTCGCGCTTAATTTTGCCCCTTTTCCCCGTCAAAGTGGGCAAACAGGATGGGACATATATTTTCAATGTGTTTCTCATTGAAGGAGTCTAACGTTCCCAGACCTTCATTTCGTTCATCTGCTCATTTTAAATCTAAGGGGTTTGTCTCCACTACATAGTAAGGCCCTGCTTTTGGGGGAGTTAAATCTCAGTCTAGATATGTCACCAAATTTATCGATGCGAAAAAGGCTCTTCTCACAGAGTTAAAGTTACAGACAAGAAGAGTGGTGTCATCGGCAATTCTGCTTAGCTTAAATTCTTGTTGAAATATTGTGATACCTTGGATCTCTCTCTCTTGTCTAAACTTGCACGCTAAATTATGTAACGACGTCCTCTGAGGCTGCAAAAAAGTTTGGTTTAACGATCAGTCTCAGCAAGACAGATGTCCTTCTTCAGCCTGTACCAACAGCATTCTTCCTCAACAGCCTTGTATCGCCATCCATGGCACTCAGCTAAAAAAATGCCGAGTCATTCAAATACCTAGAGAGCACCATCTCCAATGATGGGACTCTGGACATGAAAATCACAGCCAGGATCCAGAAACCTAGCCAGGCTTTAGGCAGACCTCGTATCAAGGTCTTACAGCAAAAAGCATCTCTCCGTATGCCAAAAAAAAAAAAACAAAGCAACTTTATGTAAGGTCGGTACCTCGTAACAGTAATTAAACTGAGGTCGACGGTACGCTCATTTTGCTCACCCCCCACTCCGTCATCGATCCGTTTTATGGGTTTTTAAAGCTACAAGTATCGAGGCTATGGTCCTCAAAGCCCAACTACGCTGGACTGGTAATGTCATCCGAATGGACTAGTCAAGGATCCCTCGCATGCTTTTCTACGGTGAGCTATCTCAGGGCAGACGCAAAAAAGCAGACCCAAGAATAGATACAAGGACAACCTCAAGTCCAACCTCCTATGGGCAGGAAGTAAACCAAAGGAACTGCAGACCGCTGCTACCAATAGATCTAGAACCTCAAGTTCGCAAAGAACCCAGAGTAGGTCAAGAACCTCTAGAAGGCCAAGAACCTCAAGTAGGTTAAGAACCTCGAGCAGGCCAAGAACCTCAAGTGGGCCAAGCACCTCGATAACCCCAAGAACCTTGAGTAGACAAAAAACCTGGATTAGACCCAGAACTTCAAGCAGCCTAAGAACCTAAAGTAGCCCAAGAACCTAGAGCAGCTCAAGAACCTTGAGTAGGCCAAGAACATGGAGTATACAGAGAACCTTAAGCAGGCTAAGAACCTCAAGTGGGCCAAGAACCTCGAGCAGCCCAACAACCTTGAGTAGGCCAAGAACCTGGAGTAGGCCAAGATCCTGTAGTATACAGAGAACCTTAGGCAGGCTAAGAACCTCAAGTGGGCCAAGAACCTCGAGAACCCCAAGAACCTTGAATAGACAAAAACCTGGAGTAGACCGAGAACCTCAAGCAGGCTAAGGACCTCAAGAAGGCCAAGAACCTCCAGAACCCCAAGAACCTAGAGTAGGCCAAAAACCTGGAGTAGACAGAGAACCTTAAGCAGGCTAAAAACCTCAAGTGGGCCAAGAACCACGAGCAGCCCAAGAACCTTGAGTAGACAAAAAACCTGGAGTACACAGAGAACCACAAGCATGCTAAGGACCTCAAGTGGGCCAAGAACCTTGAGTAGACAAAAAACCTCGAGAAGGCCAAGAACCTCAAGCAGGCTAAGGACCTCAAGTAGATCAAGAACCACGAGTAGACCAAGAACCTTGAGTAGACAAAAAACCTCGAGTAGACAGAGAACCTCAAGCAGGCTAAGGACCTCAAAGTGGGCCAAGAACCTCGAGCAGCCCAAGAACCTGGAGTAGACACAGAACCTCAAGTAGGCTAAGAACCGCAAGTGGGCCAAGAACCTGGAGTAGCCCAAGAACCTTGAGTAGACAAAAAACCTGGAGAAGACAGAGAACCTCAAGCATGCAAAGGACCTCAAGTGGGCCAAGAACCTCGAGCAGCCCGAGAACCTTGAGTAGGCCAAGAACCTGGAGTAGACAAAGAATCTCAAGCAGGCTAAGAACCTCGAGTAGACCAAGAACCACGAGTAGATCAAGAAACTTGAGTAGGCCAAGAACCTGGAGTAGACAAAGAATCTCAAGCAGGCTAAAAACCTCGAGTAGACAAAGAAACTTGAGTAGGCCAAGAACCTGGAGTAGACAGAGAATCTCAAGAAGGCTAAGAACCTCAAGTAGCCTAATAATCTCAAGTGGGCCAAGAACCTTGAGTAGGCCAAGAACCTGGAGTAGACACAGAACCTCAAGTAGGCTAAGAACCGCAAGTGGGCCAAGAACCCCAAGCAGCCCAAGAACCTTG
>BLFN01000844.1:2793768-2798768 GCA_014634225.1 Acropora yongei | reverse complement strand
TGAATCTTTCATCCTGCCTGCTGACCTTGGCAATTTGCTTTGCCAAGCTTCTAAAGGCACAGTCGCCATCACCAATTACGGTCTCTAGTTCAAGTCCACTGAAATGCCGCTAAATTTCTTTTGAGCTCGTCAACGAATTTCGTTACGGTGTTGTCGTTTTCTTCTATGTCCAACACACTAGCAGCACTTGTTACATCTGGCATATTTGCCAAGAACAAAAGATCAAGAATTTCCAATCCTCGACTACATTTTTTTGTTTCTAAGTTTGATGCCACTTTAAACAAGTCATTTGAAACTTCGAGAATTATTTTAGAAACGAACACTGTGTAAACATCTTCAATAGTCTCAGCTACAATAACTACGTTCTCTGTATCTTCATTTGCATTTGAACTCAAAGGTTCAACTTCCTTAGCGGTCGTGTCTGTTTTCGAAGAAAACGGGAATGAATAACCTAGTTCGATTTTTTCTTGAGTGTTGCCGACCATGCTTAACTCAATTGGTACTGCACATCCCACTTTTCTGTTGCATTTGTGAGTTAATGGGGGAGTGCGGCTGCTATGATAGTAAAAAAAGCACCGTCAGAATTGCCACAGCTAATTCCACTCCAATTCTAGTTGCCCAGTCAACATCGATCTGTTTAGCAACCGATGAAGTTGTTCGTTTTTTTCTGTTCCAAACCCTGGAGGCAAGGCCTACAAGCAACCCTTCAGAATATGCTTTTTCAGCTCTCAATCTCGGCTGTTGTTTCATCTGTGAAAGGTGTGCTTGGGAGAGTTCTCCATCTGTTGATGAAATTGTTCAAGTTCTGACTGATCATTTCAGGAGAGGGCGTTTCAAGGAGACGCCTTTCTCTTTGGTCGTTTTCTTGTCTGAATATCAATCCGAATTCTTTTCGAAACGATCCTGCTAGGGGATGGTTACTGTTGGAAACTGTCTTGCAGACGCGTTGACACGCGTGGTATAGATCAAGCTTCACTGGCGTATTCGCGAATATGGTCTGGTACTTGTTGCGAACTTTGCAACAGTCGTCAACGCAAATGAGGTCAAGTTTCTTATTGGCCCTCTCAAGACGTGATTTGTACTGGTGGAGGACATCCCTTATTTCCTCGAAAGAAGACGTCTTTGTCAATCGTCAATCAGCAACAATCCCGTCCTCATTTAGCATGATGAATAAATTGTTAAACTGAGCAACAAATTTGTCGTCGTTTCCAGGTCTAACCATCCCAATGTTATTACTAACCCTGAAAGTGTGATCACACGAGATAGCAGATCCAACCACTTTCTTCATTTCATTTTGGCAAGCTTCTTTTTTAGCATCGAAATCAGTCATAAATATGCTCATGATATGATCGCCACTGGGTAACGAGTACAATCTGTCCTTATAAAATTCCGACTCTACAAATGAGTCCCCGGTCGCCCAACCTCCTTGAAGCGCAGAGTTAAAGATCATTCCGCGTCTACAGAAGTGCCGGAAATTAAGTTCCGCTATAGATTCACTAATCTTTGCAAAGTTCACTCCTCGCACAACGTTTGAATTAATGTGGTCCAGTAATGTATTCGTGCAGCCGCTGCGAGTGAAAATGAGAGAAGGAAACATGCACCGAACGTGATTTGGTAACGACATGAAGATGCAGCAATTTTATGTGGATGACCTCTCGTGTTGCATTTATAGATGCGCTGTACGAGGAGGACGTTGCCAGTTAAATCAAAATTAATATGAGCCTTGGTATTCCGTCCCGTTTTCCTGTGTCTGAAGTAAACTTCTTTGGGATAAGGGCACACTTGTGGACGGGACAAGTAATTTTGCACTCTGGAAACTGCTCCTGTGGGCTCCAAAAAAAAGTTTCGGCAAGAAAAAATCACACCTTACTGTACCTTTTCCGGGATGATTTATCACATTGAGATACCCCCCGTCTTCAGGATTTCTCTCGAACTCATCCACAATCCTCCGAATATATGAATTTATCTATTCACTGTCAAGAATATGACAGGCATTGCTCGTAGAAAGAGAAAACGATAATAGCGTCATGACTACACACCAATTTTCGCTGAATGTTCGTTCAGCTGGGAAATGAATTGTGATCATAGTTCAATGGTTGGTACCATGTATTTTTCTTATAAATCAATTATTTTATTGCATATGTATATGATAAAGAAATTTAAGATATTAAAAAAAAATAGACCGCATTAACCTAATCACAAACCAAACACCCTCTTTTTTAGCTAGTAACAAGCAAATTCTTTTCATCTTCCCTTAGAGGCATGACACAGTCGGCAGGGGTGCTTGACGTTTCGTAGAGAAGTGACATACATTTTCAAAAGTAACCAGAATTCTTCTTGATGGTTTAGGATGTCTGAGCATGAGTTAAAGCAAAACCGTCTTAACAATAAATCTGGCAGCTTTTCATTAACCACTCTGGCTTTTAGAGCGAGCCTTAGTTTTGTGGTGAATAGGAAACTATAGAATGGAGTTTTCCCTGATGAAGCCGTAGATCGGCGAAAGTTGGCAATAGCACTTTAAGCCCTAGCGGTTTATAATCATACCTTTTGGTTTTTCGGTTTGTCAAATATTTTGCACTTGTCAATAAATCCATGGGATTTGCGATCTTTTTTACCGTTCTTTTTCCGAACGACAGAACAAATTCTCCAAAAAATATCAATGTAGAAAGTTTGTAATGACGTAGTGGCTCAAGTTTTAAGAAGCCAAAATAATAGACTCGCCAGTATTTCAGAGTTTTAATATAATTTTGTGAGAAATATTCCCATTACATGTTCTGCAAGTTATGCCCTTAATAAATATTGGGTTAATTTACATTTTCCCTTCAGTTTATGCTTTCATTTAAAATACACCTTGACCGCTGGGTGATTTGGAATTCTGAGAAGGACTGTTGTTTGTGACTGGCGTTTCGACAACGGTGAACCTGTGCAGAAGCCATCTTCTTTCTCAGGACTCCAATCACCCAGATGATCTTTTTCAACCAAGGTATGTTACTCCTGGGTTCAAACCATTTGCTTGTTTAAAATACAAATGAGCAAATGAAAAGCGTTGTTAATCTCCTCTCAGCCTGAGGAATTTTCTTGCTACGTTCTGAAAATTTTTGTTCATATCACCCTCAACAAGTTTCAAAAAGTTTCTTACAAATAAAAATTATTCCAGATTTTAAGAATGCCTTGGTAAAGTAAGTTGAAAGGAATTGATGCGCGTGCATACAGAAGATAGGTACTTACAAACGGGGATAGATCTGGTCATGTTGCTTCAGTCTTCAAGACACCGACTACAACGCTTGTGTATGCGGGAGTTATTTCTCGTGATTAATTTCTCTTTCTTTGACTCCAAATTATCCTAGTTCCGTTAAAATAAGTAAAACCAACTGAATTTGGTCCGCAATTTACGTTTGTTTCGGGGTCGCCTTCTTCTCACCTAATCGTTTAATTGATCATAATTAGCATCCCACTCAGGATATCCTGTGCGCTTTCGATTCCCCTGGGACATAAAATTGACCACAACAGCAACAACATTGATTAATTACAGTTTATTAGCGTTCTCACAGCTAGACACTTGAGCGCGACATGAAATAGCAAAGCAATGGTGCGCTCCGAAGAGGAAAGTGATAATAAAGATATGAAACTTTTTAACAGAATCACACTAAACATAACCATTGCCGTGGCTTGCCTTATATTTTCCTTGTAACACACCCATCTTAAAAACGCTCTCAGCAGTGTGAGTTCGTCATGACTGAATTGCACCATTTTTAGTGCTAAATGGTATATTTTTCCATAGCCAATGAGATAGAGAGAGACACTAAAGCAAAAAAACCGATAGTGAATTATTAAAATTAAAAGAACAGTACAGCAGGAAGCCATCGTGTGGCGACAACGAAAAGAAGAAGATAAAGAAGCCATTTTTGCGACGACTCTCTACTTCCTATACCTGTTTCTTTTATCTTACTCCCATATTAAAAAATGGTATTTACTTAACAACTTGTATTTGGAGATAAATTTGTGCTATTTCAAAATGAGTGTGATACAGTGGTAATTGAACGGAGGGTCGGCCGTGTCATTTCTTAATCACGCTTATTTAATATTTCAGACCAGAGTGCCTTCGACTCAGTGCAATTACTATCATTTTGAACGATTTTCTTCAGAGTTCACGCAATCGAAATTGTCCTTTTCATCATGGGTAAACAGGGTTTCTTTGAGTCCTCCTTCTTTTCCCTGTAAAGGAACATCAATCATGTAAGATACTACGAGTGCCTACAACCTTACTATAGCTATGGAATATTCTAAAGTCTCTGAACATGACGAGTCACCTAGCATGTCAACATGTCACTTAGCATCTTATCTTATTTATATTAGAAACCCTATTTATTATCGTATTCCCATAGTACTCTTTTTAGCTATCTATTGGACTGGGCTTTCCATTGTAGCCGTGTATTATATATACTTCCCTATTAGTAGTAATTAGTAAGGTAATTAGTAGTAATTAGTAGTAATTAGTAAGTAATTAGTAGTGTAATTATATATACTAGTTAGTAGGGTGGTCTATCTTGTATGGGGTCTCAGACCCTTTTATACACTTTCCCTGGCACTCTTTTTTTTAATGTATTTTGCCGAAATCGTAATAAATAGATAAATAAATAAATAAAAAGCCCTAGAATTTCACGGTAACGATCGTTTCCTGTACAGTGTCGCTACCATACTCGAGAAACAAGGGAACCGAAAATTAGTTCCCCATTGGCAAATCAAACCTTACCGATTAAAATTTACTTGATATAAGTTTTTTTCAATGTGATCCAACTAGTTGAGCAATTATTTGGTCGGTTCTCTGGTTAAAACATACGAAACTGAAATTATCTTCCCTCGTTCTCTTCCCAGAGTGCATTGTGCGGTAGTATTAGTCCACACGGTCGCCCACCCTCATAGCGTATGAGTGTAGGTAAATGCAGATGAATGTAGGTCAGTGCGTATTAGTGTAAGTAAATGCAGATGACTGTAGGTCA
>BLFN01000844.1:2673406-2676395 GCA_014634225.1 Acropora yongei | reverse complement strand
GAAAACATTTTCAACTTCTTTCATTCCTCAGCCAGTGGAAAATACAACTTATTTCCAGCCCCAAGTATCAGTTAAAAAACAACAACAATAACATCCTCCAGGGCTATGTCTGTAGTTTCTAATATATGCTTTTTTGTGTGGCTTGTCTTCCAAGTCTTGAGCATTCGTGTGCATGTTGCCCAGACTAATGTTTCTGGCTGAGTTTGAAGGCAACTGATGAGGTTGTCTCAATAGTGTTTCAAAACATCAATTACACCACTTCTCAAAGATAAAGTGAACCATTAAACACTTTGGCACCTGAATAATCATTCATTAGTTTGTGTTTGTAGCATCAATGCAGATGCAATGATCAAGCTCATTAGCTGTCAGGAGAATTATTGCACTATAAACATTTGATTATGTATTCAACAAAAAATGTTTTCACAAGTTAAGACTATCTTGTTGTATTCTATGCAAAGTTGCCTAAAGGCTTGTATGAACACCTTTTAATTAGCATCATATTTTGCACTCTTTGTTTTTTTAGAACCTTGCCTTTTTTGTTAGTCTTGTTATTAGTAGGCCTTGTTGAAGTTAAGTTTTTGATTGAGAGTTTTTTTTTCCATCAAAACCCATCTAGAACTGGGTTATTTTTATCAGAAATAGCTATTGTGTGAGCCATTAAGCCTTTTCTTAAATAGGGTGCAGAATTTGTTTTTTGTGGAAACCACACTTAATGAGGAGTCTTATTTATGTGTGCATATGTGGGTTGTTTTGATGTTTGTATAGCACCTGGCTAGACAGGTCTAAGGCAAAATGAGACGGGTAATGCTTTTAGATTTTCTCACACCATATAGCCATGTTTTATGTGGACAAGAAACAATAATTATTAATTTTTCAAAGTGAAAATTCTATAATAATGTAGCTACAGTACCAAGTGACAGTACAAGACATTACTGTCTGGAAGGGATAAAGTAGATACAATACTTATTCAAATGCAAAGGAATCCAAATAAAGATCAATGAAATGCCTATAGTTTTTGGAAAATATGGTGTGGTTTTGCCATGCCAAAGGATATAGTACCACAATGCCTACATTTAATGATAATACCATTAAAGAGTTTTAAGGAGTTCCCAAAGTTTCCTATCTTTATCTCCACTGGAATCAACTTAAGTAGACAACATTTGTAGTAGTTTTAGCAAAATTTAATGTAGGCATGTATTTTCATTTTGCAAAAAGAGCTCTCATGAATTATAAAAAAAAACTGTCATAATTTTCCCAGTCTTTTTCTAGTATTTATGGGGAAGGATAAATTATGCGTAAATTGGTTTTCTTGAGTGTACATACTGAAACAATAACTTGTTCTGTTCAATCTCAGGCAGAATATTTACCAAGCTACAAAGCGGGATAAATTTTCTTCAAAGGGTAATTCTTAATTCTTGAAGCGGAAATGTCTGGCATAAATTAAGCATAATTCTCTGCACGAAGTCAATTACTTTAGTGTAGCGATATTTACTTGTACTTACCAGTGTTGTGTGATGGAAGCACAAAAACAAATAAGAACCCAAGTGCGCATCGATGCACAAGTGTTTGTCACAATTTACAAAATTGCTGTTTCTTGGCTAAACAGCCTAAAATCTTCTCTCTTTTCTTAATTAAGCAGGAAGATACATGTATGTATATAGACCCATTTCTGAAGTGGCGTTACGTCATATGATTTCGCGAACTGGAGGACTATCATCAAAATATTTATTCGCCATGAACGATGTTGTGACACAAATTCGCATATTTATTATGATTGTTTCATTGATTAGTAAAAATTTGCATAAGCACATATCGATGGCACATGTAATTTGAGATTTAAAAAAAACATTCAACTCATAGTGTGAAGTGCACTTCTACTGATGCATAAGATGCGTGGTTTCTTTTCAGTGCACAAAAATGCGTGCGAAAATGTTTGTGTGGTGAAAAACCTCGATACAGCATAACATTGTCGTCGCCGTCACAATTAAAATCTGGTGTAGTAACATATTTAAAAACGTTAATTATGTGTAAACCCTCAATTGCACATGAGCCAATGTCTCTTGATTGTATGGCTTGCCATAATAGTTCGCTTTTAATCATTCCTCGATTCCTTTTTCCTTCTCCTAAGATATTCATCAATGCAAGTTATGCACTTGCATCTTCCAGTTCTCTTCTCGAATTTCATTTACGTGACGTATTGCCATCTTGCTTGTTTTAGTCATTTGTGGCTTGTTTAAGATGGTATTCGATTGTTTGTGGGTGATTGTAGATGCTTTAGAGGTGGTTGTAGGTGCTTCCTTCTTTTAGTTACTACGAGCATTATTAGGAGCATTTAGGAGCCACAAATTAAGCAAAAGTCATAGCCAATAATATCAGCTAATAAATCCTTACTCTGTCAGCTTACTTTTATGTGTACACTTTTTTCTAAAACGTTTCACAGCCTAAGAAGATGGAAATAACACGCACAATCCTTAGAAGCCAACAGGACATCAAACAGTAAAACGCAAAATGCGCAAAAGAATTAAAACTTGCGATGGGAAATAACTGGCACTCGCACATGCACGACCCTTAAACGCCGCCACCAAAAACAAATGAGTGCAGATGAGTCTGCATTTTATTCTAACTGAAATTTGACAATAATTTTCAAAGCCTTGTGAGTACCAGCACTGTATGCAAATTTCAGCCGAGAAATGACAGTTGGACCATCGTGAGCTATACGCAATATTTCAATTTCGTTTCGATGAGATTTTCTAGCAAAGGTAAATGTTTTTTAACTCTCCCCAGCTGAAAGCCGTTTTCCCTTTACTAGGATTAGTGTTGTCAATATTTCATTTATTATTATGTCAATATTTATTTACTAGGATTAGTGTTGTCAATATTTCATTCCATTGTGAGCCGGAAAGTATGATTATTTGTGTTGTTATAACAAACCAGGAAATGCGATGTGACTTGTCAAACTTTAAACGTTCTATGCAAGCAAAGTTCAGCA
>BLFN01000844.1:2443367-2455867 GCA_014634225.1 Acropora yongei | reverse complement strand
TAAATTAAGAATTTTCTTGAAGCTACTTTAAGTATTATTTGAATTTACCATGCCACCATATTTCACACATTCTTTTCATTGTGATCTGAGTTGTGCCCTAGCTTTGTAAATTATGTTTTATTAATTATTTTTATAGGAAAATGAAGCCATTAAATCCCTCCTGTGGTGGATGTGTAAGATCTACTACACCATGCAAATGTGAGCTTTGATGAACCATGTAAATTCCAAGAGCCTGCTTCCTTCAAAGAACTTAAGGTCTTGGTATAGTACATTTGCTTTTGTTGTTTTATTGGGGTGGGAATAGGCAGGGGGGGGGCTGATTAGTATACAACTGAATGGATCCTTTGGCCTGTTTATAGGGATTGCTCTTTATTTTGATGTTTTTTCGATGAGCAATTATTTCCTTTCGACACTTTGACTAACTTTGCTTTTCCATTGATTTTCGTCTGATTTCTGTTATTTCTTTGTCTTTTGGTTGCTCAACTTAGTGGCAGAACCACACTGCTACTGGGGCGAGCAAGCCTCAGGGTCCGTTGAAATTCCACATGCTTGAACGCTGTACACTGGTGTTTCAAGCCAATTGTTGCAACTCATCTGCCTCATTTGGTTTGAATACTAAGTGTTGGGACTTTAATGGGTGTAAATTACATTATTTTATTCAATTGTTTGCTTTAACTCCTTGAAGTCATATGAACTGAGGTGAGTGCTTGATTGTATTAGTTTTACATTTTTTTTCCAAGCGTTTAAGCAGATACTCTCAATAGCCAGAAACTTTGTCTTGCTATTGTGGGTAAACATTTGCTTTCATGTCAAAGCAGATACTTTTATCAACTTCGAACTTGGGCATTCTCTTTTGTATTAAAAAGAGAGACCCCAGGAACGAGTTAGTATTCACTCAGAGCTGGGCATCACGCCTATGCCGATAATTGACTGCAACGATTTTTCGATAAGAGACCATCCGCTTGACATCTTTTTTCATGGATCAACAACCTTTTTTCCACGAGGAGCACGTCATGGAGTCATATTTTTTGACGTGGATCAGAAAACCTTTTTTTCGTGTGAGAGCATCTCTCAAATGCTTTCTTCTTTATGGATCGGTGGACTCTTTTGCAAGCTGCGCGTTGGAATTGTCTTTCTTCTTGTGATGCACACGCAGAGTCGTCATTTTTCTTCATGGATCGGATGAACATTTTTTGGCTGGGTACATATCAAGTCAATTATAGTAAATAATGTAATATATACTGGGGTTCCAAATAGATGCAGGGTTCATTTGATGTTATTCAGATGGACTGGCCGCAAACTTTCCTTGAAGTAGGATAATATTAAGTATGATAGTGTAAACTGATGAACAATGAAAACATTTTTGAAGTAAAGAAGTTAAGATGAAAACTGGAAAAGGTCAAAGAAACAAGAGTAACAGTTTCAACAAACATTAATCCAGAGATCAATAAACTGAAGCCTGATGAAGTGACCCAAAGAAGAACTGATTCATTGAACTGATAATAATTATTGAAGCTATAATAAAACTCAGAAGAAAACAGAAACTCAGGAGAGTGAAGATGCAAGAAAAAATGTCAATAAAAAAAATTTGATTGAAGAACAGGAGCAACTTTATTTAGTTGACAATGATGTCAAGCAAAGACAAACATGGTAAAATGAAGTGGGGTTATGATCAATGAGGTGTGACAATAAATCAAGAAGACCAATGCGGAGCAAATGAAACAGATGAAGGAGGACAAGATAGGAGAGAAAATATCTTGTATTCAACTTCATTACCTGCTCTCTCGGGTAGAAGTCTGAGAGGCTCAAGGAGTTTCCTTTTCTTTTAAGACAATGCTTTCATGTGTTTCAAAATTTTATTTTATGGGCTAATTCTCTTCATTAAAGGGATGAAAAGAAACAATGCTTGACCTAAGGAAATGCTGGAGGACTCTTGGAACAAACATAGATCACTGAGTGAGCTTTATCAGAGAACCTTAGCTATAAATTTGGCCTTTTGTACTCTGTTAATTTACATGCAGACTTTATTCTTTTGAGCTGCAAATCATGGTCTGATTTAAAGGGTCTCTTGTTTCTATGTTGTCTTAAAGGCTTCTGTTCTATCTTGATGTACCATTTTCATGCAGTCTCCTGCTACCTTGAGGCTTAATTATACTGCAGCTTAGGAGTCATAAAATCTGATCAAAGGCCCTCCTGTTTCTATCTTCTCTTGAAGACTTTGTCTCTAGTTTGTTGTATCTTTGTTGATTTTCATGCAGTCTTTTTCCACCACAGGGCTTTGACCTGCAGCTCAGCATTCATCTGATATTAACGTCTTCCTGGACTCACCTGATTTAAAGGGTTTCCTATTTCTATCTTGAAGGCAGCTTTTTTTTATCTCTGTCTCTCTTTAAGTGGGCCTTAATGTTATTTCTTGACTGAGTCAAAGCGAAAGGAGAAAACAGCAAGAAATTAAGAATGAGTGGAATAAGAAGGCTACAAGAAAAGAAAAAATTGAAAAGGTATTTCAGTAAACCAAACCCACAAAGGACAAAATCAGGCTACGATATAACCAAAAGCAGAGAAATGAACAGTAACGAAAGCATGAAAGAAAGCAAGAAGCTAAGAAGAAGCTAGTAGAGAAAATGAAGAAGGCTAACTTCTTATCTCTCAAATGCTTATAAAAAACAAGATTGTTAGAGTTATTACATGTGAATTAATTTCTTCCAAGAGATAACTAGATTTATTTGTAAAATGTTATTAACTCTTTCTGATGTAATGCAGGGGCTCATAAAACACAGGCATTCCATGGGCTGGTCGCAGAGAGCTATTTGCTACCAATAATATTAAGACATAAGCAACTTTATTGAAGGAGAGTTAAGCAAGGAAAGAAACCGATGCAAGCTGGGTTAAAAAATTCACTGGACACAAAATACTGAAGACCTTTATAGTGAAGAAGACATGCTATGGATTTCTGCAAGTCCTGGTGTGGAGTTTGGATAGATGTCACTGCTCATCCTTGTTTGACTGCCACAGTCTGAGTTTTTTCAATAATTGTTCAGTCCATTCTTGACTTGCTGAGCTCTTTATTGGTCAAATCCCTCTCGTTGCTTTTTCTCCGTTACTTTTACACACTCCTTGAGCCCCCCTTTACCAGACTTAAACTGGTGTAGTTTCACCTCTTCTATTTTGCTGGTCAGCACCTTACTTTTGAATAAAGGTAAAAAATTGATTGCAGTCTCTTTTCCTTCCGTTCATCCTATTCCTTCTTCACCTTTTTCAAGCATAATGTCAAATTACTTCTGCACTCATACTGTACTGTATATACCTGTTATGTCTAAAATTTGCACACAGTTTTTCTGCTGGGTTTCATATGTTTGTTAATGCTGACCTGGTCTCTGTCCCCATTTCATTGTGTTTTTGTTTCCTTTTATTATGGCATCCTATTGCAAGTTATTTTTACCTGAACATTTCCATCCCCTGGCTTGACTTCTGAGAAAAAAATCCATACTTCACCTTGTAGTCAGTAGGAGATTGGTTCACTCCTGAGCCTCTGTAACAAGCATGTCCTCAATCATATGCTCTCAAGTTTGATACTTGAATCAGTTGTACAGAATTCTTGTCTCTGTTCAATTTGAATCTGTATCTCTAAATTTTTCCTTTCTCATGCAGTATGTCCTTTTTCTCCTTCACAATTCCTTGAGGGAACCTTTGTTTCCTCCAGCTTGCGCTTATCCTTAGATTCATTATATTACTTACCTATCCAAAGTCTCTGTTGGATTCATCTACATAACGTCTTAACAACACATAACACTTGATCACTACAATCATTATTACTACAATCAAAAATCATCATCAATTTGTTATATCAATGTCATCCACTAATAGTTATTATTTTCCAGGTAGAAGTACAGGTAAGACATTGCAATGGTTACATGGACCAAGCCTGGGAGCTGATCATCTTGTTATATTATTTTGGAGGACATTATCTACTGTTTTATAAATTACGTATTCAATCTGATCTGCAAAATGTGAACAAGCTGACTGCTTCATCAATTATTGGTATATGGGTATTATCTGATAGTGCTTTGCACATCATTCAGGCTCCCATGTTTAGCTTTTGTTATGTTTGTTTATGTTCCAGCCTGATTCGTAATTCGATTAAGGTGTGTGCTATTCATTTGGATGTTTGTGATCTTCAACAAAATCATCATCATCATACTTGTTGCTATTTTTACCCTCTATTACTGGTGTATTGCAGGTAAGACATCATAATAATATGTGGACAAAAGTATGGGCTATTATTTCAAACAATATTTTAATGTGTTAAGAGGCAATCTGAGCTTTTCATAACATCAACCGTCAGATTCGCTCCGTCCATTTCGAAACCATTAACTGGAATCCTTCGAACTTCATTCAATGTCAACCATCAGATTGGCTTGGTCCATTTTGAAACCATCAACTGGAATCCTTCGAACTTCATTCAATGTCAACCATCAGATTCGCTTTGTCCATTTCGAAACCATCAACTGGAATTCTTTGAACTTCATTCAGTGTCAACCATCAGATTCGCTTGGTCCATTTCAAAACCATCAACTGGAATCCTTCGAACTTCATTCAATGTCAACCATCAGATTCGCTTGGTCCGTTTCAAAACCATTAACTGGAATCTTTTGAACTTCATTCAATGTCAACCATCAGATTCACTTTGCCCATTTCGAAACCATCAACTGGAATCCTTCGAACTTCATTCAATGTCAACCATCAGATTTGCTTGGTCCATTTTGAAACCATCCGCTGGAATCCTTCGAACTTCATTCATTGTCGACCATCAGATTTGCTTGGTCCATTTCGAAACCATCAACTGGAATTCTTTGAACTTCATTCAGTGTCAACCATCAGATTCGCTTGGTACATTTCAAAACCATCAACTGGAATCCTTCGAACTTCATTCAATGTCAACCATCAGATTCGCTTGGTCCATTTCGAAACCATCAACTGGAATCCTTTGAACTTCATTCAGTTTCAACCATCAGATTTGCTTGGTCCATTTCAAAACCATGAATTGGAATCCTTTAAACTTCATTCAATGTCAACCATCAGATTCGCTTGGTCCATTTCGAAACCATCAACTGGAATCCTTTGAACTTCATTCAATTGGCAACCATTCGATTCGCCTGGTCCATATCAAAATAATCAACTTCACAGTCCTTCAAACATCATTCAAATATCAATGATTCAATCGCTTCATTTATGTCAAAAATATCAAATTGAATACTTTGAATGTTAACCATCTGATTGCTTTGTCCATATCCAGACCACCAACATGAAGGTTCTTTGAAATTCATTCAAGTGTCTGCTATTCGATTGCTTCGTTGTCCATATTGAAACCATCAACTTGAGTCCTTCAAACTTAATTCAATATTTTCATCTCAATCTTTCCTTGAGGGGTTTGGTTTGCCATTGTATCACTTGTTGTTGTTGACCTCCTGCTTCCCTGGGGATGTTGGCTGATTGACCTGCAAAATTATTCCACCTTAGCCATGATCATCTTATGTTACGGGTTTAATTTCTGGAGGATCAATAACAATAATTATTATTCGGTGCACCGACATTATGAGCAGCCATTGATTTCTTTTGTGTGGTACCCCAGCATGACATGGTATGGTTTCTTATATATGAGCCCTGTTTTGTTGAGTGGCTTCAATCTTTACTTGCATTTTAGTTTGTCCTCTATTCGTCACCATCCTACCTGATTCATATAATATCTAATTATATTTAATGATAATATTTATTTATATTACACATAAGAATATACATTGTAGTGCACACTGTATATCGCTTCCAAAACTTAAGGGGAATATATACCTCATACTTACTTATTTGCTTGCAGGGAAAGGGTTAATGCATCTGGTATTTCTTCCTTGGCAATGGTTTGGAAAAGGAGTGTCAGCTAGCCATCGTGGTTGAATTCTTAACTGGAACAGGAATTCTTGTTATTATTACAAGGTCACTTATGTCCTTTAAACTGGAAGATTTTATTTCCTGGTTTCCTCTGAATGTTTCCCTTAGAGCTGAGAGTCGCATGTAGAATCTGTTTGCTACCCTTGCCTGACCTTTCTTCCTTGTTACCTGCATTCCTGGCAGATGTTCAAATGAAAGGCTCAATTTCTCTCTCCTGTCAAGAGCCACATTTTTCCCACTCCCCTCTATGTTTATGTATCCCATTAATTTGTTGTGCCGTTTGTATTTTGTGTTCTGTGGAGTGTGTGAGAGAGTGTGCATAACACCTGCAGCTGCTCAAGCATGCAAGCATGCATGCTGCAATGCTATAGAATAAGTTAATAGCTAATTTGTTGCAGGTATTTTATTTAGTCTGTAATAGAAAATTGCATGATATCATTTATGCTGCTCTTGATCTTAGAGAATTTTTAGATTGTTACAGATGAACAGCACACAAAGTATAATGACGGTCAACAATTCAACATATGCTTTCAAAAAATTTAAGGTTGGTGAATACCTTAAGTTATCCATGTAAAAGTGAAATAATTAAAAATACAATTATTATTTGTCTCAGGTCAGCTCTGTCTGTATGCGTCATCCCTGAGTAATTGGACAGTATGTGTCATCAAACTCACATTAGTTGCACTTGAATGGGTTCTTTTTCAGCATCTAGCTTAGAAATTGAATATATCAACCTGTCTAATAGTTTATACCACTGTCATATTCTTCTTGAATTTTGTTATAGTTACGATTAATTAGTAATCGGTCGGACTTCGTGTCGTACAATTCAGGGAGTAGTCGGGCTTGTAATTTAAAATCGGCCTCGTGCTTTGCGCTTGGCTGATTTTGAAATTACTTGCCCGATTACTCCCTGAATTGTACTCCACTCGGTCCAATTAATTACTATTACTAATCATAGAAACTGGTAGCCAAACGTTTCAGTAGAGTTAAATGAGGTGGTAGAGATGGTGGCAATGATAAATATTGGTGACTGAGTGAATCCTTTGTTGCCGGGGACTAAGTGTACAGTTCTAATGCCCATTAATTGAGAAACTATAACCACAGATCATTCATCACACCTGTTTCAGTACTCTGAAATACACCAAAAATTCCCTGTCTACTCACTTTTTGAAATGTGTGTTGCAAAAGCTAGTTTTTTTTTTCAAGTTATGTTTCACAAAAGGGGTCAATTAAGGAGAGGCATCTATGAAAGGAGAATAATTATGAAAGAAGTCACAATTGCACAGAGAATGATGGATTAATAATTGAAGCCATGATTGTACATCAATGACAATAGGACTGATCCAGCATAATGAACGGTTAGTTTTTCAACTTACACATTTTCCTTTCTTTCAAGAAGCAGGGAAATAAAAGGTGACTCAAAAGGAGGGAGAAGTTGAAGATTTTTCCTGTTAAAGACTAAATGGTACACAGTCATGATCTCTTCATTTCTTGTATTTTTATTCCCAATAAGTCATAAGTTGCAGTACTAGTGAACTATAACAATGGAGTGCTTCCCTTTATGTGGTCAGCAATAGCTTCAAGTTGTAAGCTTTTCCTGTCTTTTAGCTATAGGTCACATGAAGAAGATGAATGCTGGCCTTAACAGAGAAGCAAGAGAGGTTAATGTTGCTTTCCCAGTTCAAGATTTAGAGATGCAAACTCATATTGTATCCTTATCATTTCTGGAGGGTTTTAAATACTAAGTGTTGGGACTTTAATGGGTGTAAATTACATTTATTCAATTGTTTGCTAATTCCTTGAAGTCATATGGAACTGAGGTGAGTGCTTGATTGTATTAGTTTTACATTTTTTTCCCATGCGTTTAAGCAGATACTCTCAATAGCCACAAACTTTGGCTTGCTATTGTGGGTAAACATTTGCTTTCGTGTCAAAGCAGATACTTTTATTAACTTCGAACTTGGGCATTCTCTTTTGTATTAAAAAGAGAGACCCCAGGAACGAGTTAGTAATCACTCAGAGCTGGGCATCACGCCTATGCCGATAATTGACTGCAACGATTTTTCGATGAAGAGACCATCCGCTTGACATTTTTTTCATGGATCAACAACCTTTTTCCACGAGGAGCACATGGAGTCATACATTATTCAACATGGATCAGAAACGTTTTTTCACGTGAGGGGCAAAACTTAAGGGGAATACCTCATACTTACTTAATTGCTTGCCGGGGAAAGAGTTAATGCATCAGGAATTAAACCGTTATTTGTTCCTTGGCAATGGTTTGGAAAAGGAGTCTCAGCTAGCCATCGTGGTTGAATTCTTAACTGGAACGGGAGTTCTTGTTATTATTACAAGGTCACTCATGTCCTTTCAATTTGAAGATTTCATTCCCTGGTTTCCTCTGAATATTTCCCTTAGAGCTGAGAGTCGCATGCATGTGGAATCTGTTTGCTACCCTTGCCTGACCTTTCTTCCTTGTTATCTGCATTCCTGGCAGATGTTCAAATGAAAGGCTCAATTTCTCTCTCCTGTCAAGAGCCACATTTTTCCCACTCCCCCCTATGTTTATGTATCCCATTAATTAGTTGTGCCCTGTCTGTATTGTGTTTGCTGTGGAGTGTGTGAGAGAGTGTGCGTAACACCTGCAAGCTGCTCAAGCAAGCAAGCATGCATGTTGCAACGCTAGAATAAGATAATAGCTAATTTGTTGCAGGTATTTTATTTAGTCTGTAATAGAAAATTGCATGATTTCATTTATGCTGCTCTTGATCTTGAAGAATTTTTAGATTGATACAGATGAACAGCACACAAAGTATAACGACTGTCAACAATTCAACATATGCTTTCAAAAAATTTAAGGTTGGTGAATACTTTACGTTATCTATGTAAAAGGGAAATTAAAAATACAATCATTTATCTTAGGTCAGCTCTGCCAAAGAAAAAAAGCAGATACGTACTTTGAAACAAACTTATTCTTTGCTTAGCTCTGGGATAGTTATTTGCTTATAATCGTAGCAACTGATAACCAAAAGTTAACGTTTCGGTAGAGATTATGAGGTGGTAGAGATGGTGGCAAATTAATGATAAATATTGATGACTGGGTGAATCCTTTGTTGCTGGGAACTAAGTGTACATGCAGTTCCAATGCCCGTTAATTGAGAAATTATAGCAGATCATTCATCACACCTGTTTCAATACTCTGAAATACACCTAAAATTCCCTGTCCACTCACTTTTTGAAATGTGCGTTGCAAAATTTAGTTTTTTTTTTCAAGTTGTTTCACAACAGTGGTTAAGTAGAGGGATCTTTAAAACGAGGAAAATTATCAAAGAAGTCACAATTGCACAGGGAATGATTGATTAATTGAAGGCATTAGGATCCAGCATAATGAACGATTAGTTTTTCAACTTACACATTTTCCTTTCTTTCAAGAAGGAGGGAAATAAAAGGTGGCGTGTACAAAAGGAGGAAGAAGTTGAACATTTTTCCTGTTAAAGACTTAATGGTACACAGTCACGATCTCTTCATTTCTTGTATATTTATTCCCACTAAGTCATAAGTTGCAGTGAACTGTAACGATTGAGTGCTTCCCTTTACGTGGTCAGCAATAGCTTAACTTTGTAAGCTTTTCCTGTCCCTTAGGTCATATGAAGAAGATGTCAATGCTGGCCTTAACAGAGAAGAGAGGTTAAATTGTCGCTTTCCCTGTTCAAGATTTAGAGGTATGAACTCATGCTCATTGTATCTTGATCAAATCTTGAGGGAATACAGCTAGGTCGTAGATTTGGATTACTCAATCTCAGCTTAGATTTGCAGGCTTTTTCATACCTCTATCCAGGTCATTAGCTGTCATAAATGCAAATCAATCAGTGGGGAGATTGAAGCTTAAAACTCCTTTCAAAAATGAAGGTGAATTCATACACTTTTCTTGATTAAAAGAATAGTATTCTCATGAGGTCACTGATTATGCATACCTTTTTGTTCAAAATTTACTGATTTGATGATGTCTTAATTTTTTCCTTCTTTTTTTTTTTTTACTTAGATGGCTCACATGACACAACACTGATGGTGTAAATTGGAGATAAGCTTCTGTGATTGAAGATGGAAAAGTGTGTCCTCACAATGGTATTTTCCATCTGGCATATCTGCTTTTCTTTCAGCAATTTATGCTCAAGTTAATGATAATCACAGGCATTTTCTCAGTCATTATTTAAAGTTGGGTTTCTCCTTATCCATTTCAGCTGAAAAATAATTTTATTGTAATCTCTCCCTTAAATTCTAGAATTATGCTACCAATCACTATAAGCTATAATGCTTTAACTCCAGTGGATTATTCATTGCTCATTAAAAAAGCTAAGTTTTGTATGCATTTAATTTTCTCACCCCCAGGTCTCAAGATGTCTTAAGTGCAGATCGATCAGTGGGGAGCTTGAAGCTTTATAATCCCTTTCAAAATAAAGGTGTGTTTTCTCTTCTTCATTAAAAAGTGATAACATTCTCAGAAAGTCAAGAGATTGTGGACGATTCCTTTGTTCATAATTTACCAAGTTTGTCTTATGATGTCATACTACCATTTGCGTCCATCCTTGAAGTGTGATGAATTTTGTGCGTAGTTTTACTTTTCAAACGTTAACGGTTTAGTCTCGTACCTGTCACGTTTGACCAATGAAACGTTGGCAATCATGCAGGTCATGCAATTGATAAAGATTTTGGCGCTATTCCTGGTCTGTATCTTCTGCCATTATTGGTTCACTTCTCTCGCCTCCATTCTAGTAAGCTTAATTTGCAAAACGTATATATATATATATATATTTAAGTGAGCGGGCAAAACTTGTAAACATGCACAGCATGTGAACAAAACATGATCGTTCGGCGCCAAAAACGTTATCAGTTTCGTGACCTGACTGCCAACGTTTCATTGGTCAAACGTGACAGGTATGAGACTAAACCGTTAACGTTTGAAAAGTAATATAAAACTACGCGCAAAATTCGTCACACTTCAAGGATGGACGCAAATGGAAGTAATTTGTCCTTTTTGCTACTAAAATTAGGTTAGATGACAAAGAAGAACAAGTACAATGACTGAAACTGGAGATTAAGGGGGGAAGCCTAGGTCTCTTGTTGAACATGAAAAGGTGTGTTCTTGTAATAATTATATTGCAAACGGTACAGTTTACAGATTTCTGTTTACTGTTTTCAACTGGAAAAGTTTTGACTGTGTTTTTGGTGAAATTTTGGTCTACTCAACACTGTCAGCCGATTGTTGGTATGACGTGCTGGTAACCTGTTGGTCAACAATAATTGACTGACAGGGTTATAATATACTCATAGCTGAAAATGGAGGCCATTGTTCACTATTACTAAGTCAACCATCATGTTTAATTTGTATGCAAATTAGAGCATTAATTTTGTAATTAAGAAAGAATCATTAAACAACAATATTAATGTTAATGAAAACCCAGCTGAGACATTTACTCAGTTCCTCAAGTAAAAGAAGTTATAGTTGTTTTACTGTTGTTTAATTTATTCAGTTTAAGGAATGGTAAGGGACACGCATTTTACTCATCAAAATCCAGTTAGTGATTTTGTTGTCGAAAAAAATTAAGTGATCCTAAGAACTTCAGGTGAGCGTCTTACTTTATGCAGTGGACCAGATCCATTCCAGCTGTAAAACTGTTGTTTGCAAGTCAATTCCATGCAATCTTAATTTGGCAGCAATGCTGCTCAAGACCAATTTTCATGATTTCAAATGCACAAAAAATTTTACTGATGGGCTTCCCTTTTCAAATATAAGAATTTACAACCATGATCAATAACAAAGCCCAGCCATTTACTGTAAAGAGGCATGCATATGTAGGCTCGATCAAATTTATATATACTCAAGCTAACAATAATAAAATTATTGGAATGTAGCCATTATATACATTCGGAAAAATTAATGTGCTACACAAAGGACTTGATGGTATATGTTAATGTCTTAATATTTTTAAAAAATATCTTTTTCATATTTGGGTATCACCTGCAGCAAAAACTACAAAGAGAAGAAGGACACCAATGGTTCTACAAAAGGATCTTCATCTTCAACACTCATGCATTGCCTATAAGGCCTATTTAATTATGGAGATTATAAGCCACTACCTAGAGTTAAGAGTTAATTTGTTTGAGCCAGAAAGGATGGTTAAGGTGCTTATTTAATCTCTAATAATTATTGGTATTAATAAGATATATTAAAGTATGGTTAAGGTAACTTAAGGATCTACTGCTCTATCCCTTTCTCAGGTTTGAAAAAATAGTAAAATAATCTACAATTAAATGGCAAATATTGAGGGTGAATTTTGATACTTATGCCAGCATATAGACCAGCTAAAGTAACTAACTGGTAAACATTTTAAACCCAATATTAATTCTATTGTTCTCTTAAATGGCAAGGTAATTAGATTAAGGCTCATGATATCATATATTTTGATGGATGGCACACATTGATAAATAGCTTAAAGGTAACTAAGGGAGTAGTCTCCTATGCAGCCGTTCTTTGTCTCGTCATGCAATGCTCCTTG
>BLFN01000844.1:2415867-2418367 GCA_014634225.1 Acropora yongei | reverse complement strand
TTTTACAATTTTGTTTTTTCAGTGTCATCAACGAAACAAGCAGTGCTGATTGTCATTTCTAGTATTTCAACATTGTTTTTTAATATTGATTTTAATTTTTTACTTCATAAGAACTGACATGATGAAGGCAAGAGTTCTTGAGCTGAATGCATCCGATGAGCGTGGAATACAGGTTAGTTACTAAACTTTATTAATTGTCATTCAGGTAGGATATCTAGAATGTGTATCATTTCTGTGACAGGAATTGGAGGTAAATAATTTTTTATTATGCTATTATCGTGATCAGTGAAATCATGCTTCTGCTGAGTAGATATACAATTCTTGTACCAAAAATATGGCTATTTGAAGTATTTTGAAAGTGTAAATTGAATATCAACACTTCTTGTTGGTGGATTGTACTGATAATTGTAATTAGTACATTAATATGACATTAATTTTGCTTTAGGTGGTGAGAGATAAAGTGAAAAAGTTTGCCCAGCACGCAGCATCTGGTGTTCGGCCCGAGTAAGTAAGATAAATCTGCTGGCATATAAGAGAAGTATAAGGTATCGCAAAAAAACAATGTTTTAATACGTACATAGCGTCCTCTTTTCCATTTGTCACTTCCGGTGCCCCCGCTTTGTCAGCAGCTCCACTACTGTATTTGCTTCATGTAACTTAAAAGTACTGTTGCAGTATATTTATCACTGAAACTACAGCATCCCTTAACATGTTCAACTGCCATACAAACCTGGGTTGCTCACTATCTAATGTTTAATATTTCTATAGCGCAAATTAGCATATGAATATGATCAAATGCGCTTTACAATTCTAGGGGAAATCAAATCAACATTGCCCTAATCATTATTTTACAATCAGTATTCACAAATCAAATCAAATGCTGGTTTTCTATCTGTCTATAAATTAGACTTGAAAGAGGAAACTTGTTTTATTATTAATTCTTTTTTTTGTAGTGGTAAACCATGCCCACCCTTTAAGCTTGTTATTCTTGATGAGGCAGATTCCATGACACCAAGTGCTCAGGTTTGTCCTCAAATAAATCATTTTTTTTCCAAAATACATTAAAATTAAAATGATTTTTTCTCAAAGAGCAACGTATTTTTATTTATTTGTTTCTAGCAATGTTTATACAGGGTGCTCCCTCACAACATGGCGGTTTTCAGATTTAAGGCCCTGTATATGAAAGTTGCAATCAAATAATAATTATAGATTTAATTCCATATTTTGCGATTTTACATTATTCGTGTCCAGCTTGTGATGCAGAAGTCCTGCTACTTGCATAAATCACAATCTTGAATAACTTGGCAACCAAGAATGCTATTGCAATAAAATAAATCCCATTGTTCATCATTTTGAAAGCTCTTCCTAATAAGCTAACAAAAAAAATTGTGTCATCTACACTGTAATGAGTTCCATCTTTTACAGCATGAAATGCTAGGCTTTTCCGTTTGAGCCTTGTTGCTGGTATTTTATTTGATAATATCAATGAATCTATGGTTCTTTTTATGCACTTTTTGCTTAACAGGCAGCTTTGAGAAGAACCATGGAGAAGGAGACAAAGTCAACAAGATTTTGCTTGATATGTAATTATGTTAGCAGGTATGCTTGATGGTGTTTTTAATGTGGGACATTATTCTGCTGTATCAGAGTAGCTTTTTTTGAGCATGCAGGACAGAGGGAGAGGTAGTTAAATTCCTATTGGATGATTTAGTAGGCACCGTATGCTTCAAAACCTTAAATGAGAGGCATTCCTGCCACAGTCTTGTGGTCCCCCACCAAATCAAGTATTATGCTATTTCCTTTCTGAAGTCATTAACCTCAAAGCAGGGGATTATGAATTTTTTTCTTGGGAGATGTACTGGGTGGATGTGACCTACAATAATTAATAATAATGATAATAATAATAACAAATAAATAATAATAATACATTCCCACAACATTGTAAGTACTGTATTTGCCCATGTATAATGTGCCCCCGTGTATAATACACACCCCTATTTTTAGACTGCACTTCTTTTAGACTGCATCATGTTTTAGATGCACCTCAAAAAAGTTTCTTTTCAGAAATTTCACTCAATTCATGAGCAATCCACGAATTGATTAGTTCTTCCAATGGATTCTTTTGGTGGTCAGTCGATGTAAAGTCATGGATACCGTCTGCTATCCTCTGCATCCAGCCCTTACATTAATATTCTAGGAACACTAATGGTTACAGAACGGAGGCAATTCTTTGAGGAACTAGAGCTGAGTTGGAGCTTTCTTTTATAGCGAATACTGCAGTCACATTTCAGTCAAGTGATGTTCAAAGGTGTCATAAACAAGCAGGCTTCCACATCTCCCCAAGCCACCACGTTTCACGTGCTGAACTCCAAATATACCTTCGTTTCTCTTCTGATTTCTTAGCCTTTGTGATATTTTGTAAAATTAACCACATCTGTCACCATGTAATGGCAGGAGCTTAACAGAGTGAACTAAAGTAGAGATAACAGCATGAGATTTT
>BLFN01000844.1:2300271-2303669 GCA_014634225.1 Acropora yongei | reverse complement strand
CAGTGACAAGAACACAGTGGTTATAAACAATCTGACGCCTGCAATCAATGCGACAGTGGTGAAGATTTTCCCTCTAAATTGGTCCTCTTGTGTAGCAATGAGGCTGGAATTGTGCGGATTCTAGGTCAGATCTTACAAAAGAAAGAGCCGTATTCTAACCAGTACACAAGAGAACAGTCATTATTTAGTTATCACTTTCAAGGAAGATTTCACCGTTGACTTCCATGCTGATTGGCGGAATTTCGAAGATTCGACGATACTGCTTTTGGTTTTAGTTGTTTTCTGTCTCTACATTAATTCACATACATTAATTGCTTAGTTGCGTTGTTCCTGACTCAAACGCAGATCAGGTTTCCAACGAATCATTGAAAGAGAGGAAGAAAGATGACTGGTTTGATAATGTCACGCATTAAATTTGCAAAATTCTTAAAAAGGAGGGGATTCACATTTCCTGATCGTTTTGCTTTTTCAGCATTCTGTGGAAAACTGGACCCAATCGTCGCAGTAGTGTAGTCATTTTCTGTTATCCTTTGCACGTAGGTCTATAATCGCAAGTAATTTGCCATTGGGTTAGCCATTGTGCTTGCGTTGTTTCTTAGGTTTTGGTTTTCGCTACTGTATGTGTGTTATTGTGCAGTGTAGTTAGGAGGACACTTCATGACCTTTATATGCCGTGTTCCTCAGCCCACCACAAGTAATATTGAAGACGAGTGAAGGAGAGTCTAGTAGGTCGACAGTGTCATCCCTGAACAGTTGTGAGCTGGTTTGGTTTTTCATTGAAGCGCCTTTACAGCCCCTTAGGGGGGAGGGGAAGTCTTGCAAATAAGGAAAGAAGCTTGAGTAAAGAAATATTACAGCAAGCTCAGTAAATGTTGGAATTTTGCAGGGAATTCATGACTTTGAATAAGCAAAAAGATGCAAGTAAGTTAAAATTGTTGGTTGTTGGAAGAGCGTTTTGTTGTTTTAAGGTATACATCCTCTTTGATTAATATTAATAATAACTTTTCGGTTTTTTTCTTCTTTTTTATTTATATTTAAATAATTTTCCTAGTTAGGCGAAGCTAAATAAATAAATAAATACAAGTACTTATGTTGATTGCACATTAGGTAGTCAGGATTTCGAGTTATGATATCACTTAATAATTTTCAAATCCCTCTCGGAAAAAAACGTCAAATTTAAAGGATAAATTGTGCGGAGAATAGCTGCATAAAATTTGTATTTACAAGATTCACCGTCACGTTAACTTTATTATTATGCATTGAATTATTCTCGCCACTCTTTCCAAGCCTTGTCCATTTTACACCAATTCTCTTTAAACTAGAAAAACCAATAGCAAAATACAAAACAACATTTTGCTTACACTTCTTACAAACACTAATTACAAAGTTTTGGATGTGTAAACTACAACAATATGGTACATGCATTCCGGACAAAACATTTCTTCAATATGTGAAATATAACATTGTTAGATAAGGTAAATAAGAGCGCTATCATCGTTAGCTCTGAGTCTTCCCACATCTGCAACTGGTAATTTCCATCTGTCTATTCATAGATTTCCAATCGCAGGCCAATGCAGCCAAAAGCGGAGGAAGGCTGAATGTACAAATCAATCACATCGTTGAGATGTCCGTGAGTTAAACGATGATACACCACTGTGTTTCTGTCAGTATTTCCCTTGAAGGTCTGAGGGAGCAAAAAAGACGTCAGAAGTGCAGCTAAAATGTTAAAACTGTTTACATATAGTACCATGTACACGCGCGCGACTGAGGTTGAAAGTAAACTCTACCCCAGTGGTCTATATGGGAAGACAATTTCCGGGCGGTGAGTCAAGGATTACAATTATTGAGCCCATGGCGCGGCTGTTGTTTGTAAATCGTTTAATTGATGAAAACACTTTTTCTTCGCTTTCTTTATAGCGTAATTATAAAAAGTATATCTACGTGAATTGAAAGTTATGACAGTGACTCGTAAATGCGGGTCACAGGCTGCAGATTATTTTCACAAGTTGCAGGAGAGAACTTTGTCACTTACCTGTGGATAATCAGAGCTTTTTCCCTGATACAGTTTATATTTCAACTTGAATGACGTTATCCAGCAGTCTTCATCAGGGGAACCTTGGGTCGCTATGTAGGTAATGTTCGCAGGAAACTCAAGGTTCACTCGGTATTCTGGTTCGCTATCGCTTTTCTCTGGTTTCCAGCTTCCATTTTTGTTAAGCCTTCCTCTCCAGGCTTCATGGTTTTTCTCAGCTGTGCTTGAAGTAAGCTTGCCATCCCCTATGATATTGTCATCTTGTATTCCCAAGCTTTTCAGCGATACAGCTTCAAGGAACAAAAGATGAATCCGAATTTATTGAAAATGACAGTGGTGTTGAATTTTTGTCAAATAAATTGATCTAGGAAGCCTGGTTACAAAGTCTCCCTTTGCAGCCAATTTTTGGGGGGATGTCACACAACGCTCCCTCAAAGTTTCTTTGTAACCAGATGTCAAGGTTGTTCAAGGATTGAAGGCATTCTCTAACTTTTGATTGGTGGTTTGAGGTTTGTCTCTTTATATGGTCATCAGTGGATGTCAAGCTTCAATATAATGGACTAAAGTACGCCTGAGATCTCGATGCATGGACTGTGAACAGCAGAACAAATTGTTGAAATTTTTTCAAGTAAAATGATTCTATGAGGACGAGACTCGGATAGTCTTTCCCTACTTTTATGTTAACTTTGCCCTCTCTTTGTTTTACAACACGCAATCATCCTTTTGCGAAGGAAATCATGAATCAGAATATTGAAACTTGCTGTGATTGGGCACGCATTGAAATTGAAAACTGCAAGAGCTGAAATTGACAAATTGTTACTTACTTTCGCACATGATACCCTTGAATCCTTCAGGGCATGCGCAATGCGGTTTTGACAGCGGACGGCAGGTGCTGCCATACAAGCATTTAAACCATTTGCATGGATCAATCTCTTTTTCGTCCTTTTTGATATTCTGAACATAAAGCGACTGCTCTTTGAATTTGAAGTCTCCAGGGAACATTTCTCTGCTGGCGTTATTCATTTCACATCTCCTATCGTGTGTAAAGTAGTTCACGCTGAAGCATTTTGCGTCAAGCTCACAACTGTAAGCGCATTTTTCAAAACTTCTGGTTTGCAAACTCCTTGTCACGTGACCTTTGAGAACTCGGTTTTTAACTGGCTGGACGATGCGACACAAATCAATGTCTTGAAGGAAAAGTAAGACGAGAAAGCTGAGGAGCAAGGACATCTGTTGAAAGCAAAGTGGGTGTCTTGACTTTTGACATTAATTAAAGGTTGAAGTATGACAAAAATTTGGTTTTATCAAACGAGTTGATTAAGTTTGAATTACCATCGTGAAAGATTTAGAAAGCTGACGTTTCGAG
>BLFN01000844.1:2216873-2221873 GCA_014634225.1 Acropora yongei | reverse complement strand
CTGCGTGTGAGGGTTCCATACACAACTGGCATACTCCAGTTTAGGGCGTACAAGTGTAAGATATGCTGTGCTCTTGACCTCCGGGGTACAACCAGATAAGACTCGTCTGAGAAGAACAAGGGTTGAATTCGCCTTCTTACAAATAATATCACAATGTTTGTTCCAGGAAAAATTGTCAGAAATAGATATCCCCAGGTAAGTTGCAGAGGAGACTCTTGAGACAAGCTTACCATCCAAGGTATAATTAACATTAACAGGTATCCTCTTACAGGTTGTCCCTAGATGGTAGCACTTGGTTACATTAAAGGTAAGTTGCCAAGTCTTTGACCAAAGGAAAAGACGATGAAGATCTTGCTGGAGAACTTAACAGTGCTGATGGGTAGCTACCTCTCTGTATAATACACAGTCATCCGCAAATAGACGCAGATTTGATTGAACAGCGCATGAAATATCATTGACAAACAAAATGAACAGCACAGGTCCCAAGACAGAACCCTGGGGGACTTCGGATACTACAGGTCTCGATGAGGAGGGAACTCCATTCACTGAAACATTCTGTGTGCGACTAGACAGAAAAGCTTTAATCCAACTAAGCATTTTACCTCTAATTCCATAAAAATCAAGTTTAGCAAGCAAACGCTCATGGGGCACAGAGTCAAATGCCTTGGAAAAGTCCAACAAGATTACATCAGTTTGACGACGAAGATTGATGCCTTTCGCCCAGTCGTGTGCTGCAGAGATAAGCTGTGTCTCGCAAGAAAATTTCGCTCTAAAACCATGTTGTTGATCAATAAGAATATTATTCAGTGAGAGGTGTTTGGACATGTGACTAAGAATAATGTGCTCCATAATCTTGCAGCAGATACAGGTTTATGAAATTGGGCGGTAATTTGCTGGGTCAGACTTGTTTCCTTTCTTAAAAATTGCTGTAACTAAGGCATTGGACCAATCTCATGGAACAGTGTTACAGTCATATGATTGTTGGAAGACGAAAGAGAGCCAACACGAAACTGATTGTGAAACCTCCTTTAGGACTCTCGCAGGGATTTCATCAGGCCCAGATGCTTTCTTGGGATTCATGGGGGATACCAAGGTTCTCAGATTTGCTGTTCCTTACATATGCCCAAAACTTCTTTGTTTTGTCTGATAGGCTATCGCTAGTGACATCATTAAGATAGTGATTATGGGCTTCCTTAATAAGTTTTGAACAAGGTTGCGTTGCTGCTTAAATGATTCCCAATGTTGGTTGTTTTTGGGTTGAATGGCCTTTTTATGCAGACGATCTTTCTTGCGCATTTTTCTTTTGAGGTTGATATCAATCCAAGGTAACTTGAATTTCGATCGAGATGACTTTTGTGGAATAAATTAACACATACCAGCTATCAGAGATGTTTTCAACATGTTCCAATTCTCTTCAACTGACCTCTCTTCAGGTTTTGATGCAAAAAATGCAGATGACGAGTCAGACATAAAATCTCGTAGGTCATCAAAGTTAGCTTTGTTATATAAATACACCTTATGAGGAGGCTTGACAGATCTAGTAGGCTTCAGATTAACTTCGAAAATAACAGCGAGGTGATCGCTCATCCCAGAGACATTCGATATATCACTAATAGCATTTGGATAGGTTGACAATAACAAATCCAGGACCTTCCCAGACATGGGTCTGGTAAAGCCTTTCAAATGCTGAGAAAATGAATAATCATCAATAATCTGGAGAAATTTCTGGTGTCGCGATGCCGTAGAGGGAGTTGGGACAGATGCATACGAAGCCCAGTCAATGTCACCAAAATTGAATTCGCCCCCAATAATGATATTAGGATGATTTGGTACTTTGTCTTATAGACTAACTCAGACGATCGAGTGAATCAGAGGATGAGTTTGGTGGCCTATATAATAAGATGATAAAAATAGGGTTTTGCAGTTGGCTAACTTGAGCGAAGTCTATATAATTTCACAGTCGTCTACGGCAAAGTCAAACTCTTCCACACAGGTCAGATCAGATTTTATAGCTTGAAAAATGACGCCACCAAAACGATTTCTCTCCTTTCAAAATACGGTATACTATTTATGTTTTCGTCCTATCTTGCGACCTACAGGTGTCCAAGCTCTCAGTATGAAGATAAGAACTGCTTCAGGTGTGGAAGAGCAGGTCGCTGGGCCGAAGATTGCAAGTTCTCTGGCTTTTACCTTCGCCCTTTAGGCCAGTACACAAAACTACAGCCTTTGCCCCAGCCTCCACTGCCGCAAACGTTTCAGGAACCGAAGTTCAAGGAGTTGGACGACCCTGAGGGTTACTGCAACTTTGCAGATGTACTTCAGGTACTGAATAGCATCGAAATCGACGAAAATATAGGGCAGAATAGGAATGTGAAGGGCAATTTAAACGAAAATTTAGAATTCTGGGATTTTCTGGGTGCTTAATCTTTTATATTAAGTGTAATCAATTCGGTTATCGTTTGTCTTTTTGGGATGCCCCATGCATATTATTTAAAGAACAACTTCTCTGACTGTAAAAAAGTTTGAGTTCGTAGGGAGTACTATCGCAGATGTAATGGAATCCGAACGCTTAAAGCAGGTATCTTATAAACCGGTTGTCCTCAACTCATTGTCGGTTTTTCGTTCAGACTAAAGGAAATAGAAGGTCAATTCTCAACTTTAGATAGGTTGATCGTTTCATCAAAAGATTTAGAATCAAGTACGACCATTGGAAAATTGCTTCGCTTATCTTTCAGAAGAACTGTTATATGTTTTCCTTTGACCTTAAGAGTGGATATCATTATGTCGAGATCTTCCAACCGCACCGGACTTTCACAGGTTTTCAGGGGATTTTCAAGGCGAGAAACAGTTTTACATCTTCACAGTTCCTTTTGGCCTTTCTGTCGCTCCTTGTATCTTTACTAGATACTCCACCCCTTGGTCGGATGGTGGACAGCTAAAAGCATCTACATCGCGGTCTTTTTGGACGATGGTTGGTCCGCAGCTTACGATTACAATTCAGCAAAAATTATACCTAGTAGGGTTCGTTCTGACTTACATCAAGCCAGTTTCTAACAAATGGTGATAAATCAATTTGGGAACCAACAAAAAAAAAAAAATATATATATATATATATACTACTTAGTTACGCTCAGTCTATAATTGCACTCTAGGGACTATTAGTATAACCCTCCATGAGGGTCTAAGGTATTGTTGTCTACGTTACTGTTATCGGAACTCAAAAATTCACAATCTCAGCGAGGCAATTGTCATCATTTATTGGAAAAGCGATATCTACAAGTCCGGTTAGTGGAAAGTTGCCCAGAATTACTACCAGGCAGCCCAGATAACGGTTGCTATTGTCAAACATTGGGAGACACCTATAATCTTAGGCGGGCATTGTAAGGAAGAAATATTTTTTTTTGTTGGGCAGAACAATATCCATTTAAGCAATTTTAGAAACTGTTTTGTTTTCCACAAACCGCTGAAAGCAATTTTTTCAGATGCTAGTGATACTGCCTGCGGAGCTGTTACCTACATCAAGAGAGGCGGACATGTTGGCCAAAAAATGTGGACTTAGGACCAAAGGGGTAGGAGTTCTATATGGCGGGAATTAAGTGCAATTGAATTCTTACTGCTGTTGCGTCTGCCTATTTTATGTATGGCTCATGTTAGGTGGTATTCCGATAACCAAGTCACAGGCAAAATAGTTGAGGTTGGTAGCATGAGATTCGAGTGGCATACACCTGCCTTAAAGGTATTTATAATATGCTATGAACACAGTATTCATTTGGATATCGAATGGGTTCTCAGGGATTGTAATACCAGTGCGAATGTTATTAGGAAATTGATAGATTTTGATGACCGCCAGGTCACTGAGAATGTTTTCAAAGACTTGGGTAACCTCTGGGGTCCCCCTACAGTAGATTGTTTTGCCACATATTATAAAAGAAAAATCGTCAGATTTTTTTCTAGATTTTGGAACACGGATACATCGGGCATCGATGCATTATGCAGTCTTGGAATATAGAAAATAGCCAATTGGTTCTGCTAGTTTGTCTTATTCCCAAACTCTTGCTTTTATATATAATCAGGGAGCCAAGAGCACCCTTGTTGTTCCTCTATGGAAGTCGGCCGTGTTTTGGCCAGTGTTAACCAGTTTATTACACTTGCATCCAAGATTTAAGAGTTCTATCAATGAGTCAAGCTTTGATACACGAACGGAATCGTAATTCTACTCTGAGTTCACCGGCTACACCAGGATATGCAGTGGTCTTAAGAATGAATGTTGGGTTTTTTCGGGGGGCTAAGAACCTAAATGTTTGACCACTTGGTCACAACCTAACGGGCGGAAGTTGAGCTGACTACGAATAGTGCCAATGAAATGTTGCGTTGTTTATTGCCCTACTGGGCATTATTTAATGAGGAGCTGTTGGGCTGACAACGAATAGCAGTTTACTAGTATCGTGTTAGTTATTTCCTTTTTGGAGCCTAAATGTTTGACCACTTGGTCACAATCTAACGGGCGGAAGTTGAGCTGACTACGGATAGCGCCAATGCGGTGTTGCGTTGTTTATTGCCCTGCTGGGCATTATTTAATGAGAAGCTGTTGCGCTTACAACGAATAGCACTTTACTAGTATCTTGTTAGTAATTTCCTTTTGGCCACGTATTAAAGGTTGATCAGTTTAAGTCGAGGCAACCTTCGACGATGAATAGATAACTACTTGATTGTTGAAAATTTATCAGTTGATGTAACGATGTTAAGGTTCAGTTTGTTTTGCCAATGGAACCTGTCTTTTGACGGCCTGCTTGACCCAACTGTTCAGGAGGAATGGTTCTCCCAACACTCATAGTATGGCTCATGCCGCACTAATTTTCGGCTGCATGCATTATATAGTTAATGTTACTTTTAGTTATGTTTTAGGCAACAAAGAACACAACTCTGGGTTACAACTCCAGGCTCTTTGGGTTACACAGTCTTAGTTCCGGTGGGGCAGCCGCGGCTGTAAACTCGCGTAA
>BLFN01000844.1:2099507-2102007 GCA_014634225.1 Acropora yongei | reverse complement strand
AGTTCCTTTTATCGTAGCTAAAAGTGATACTTTCAGTGACTCTTCTTCCCAATTCGATGAATACCGGCTCTTGTCGTTATCTGTTTTCTTCTGTAAACTGAGTATTCTAAGGTTAAACGGAAGCAGTCGCATTTTTGGCTCTCCAAGAGACATGTCTCTAAAGAGAACAATATAATAGCTTGTATATACAGGACCTCCATGATTAAAAAAATTGAAGGCATTCGAAAGCGAAAATAGAGACATCTTAAGGAAGCTGTACGAACCAATCAGAAAACGCAAGTGTTTGAAAAACTGTAACTAGTTTAAGGAATTGATTGGTTCGATTTCAGTGCTGTATTTCTTATGACGAAATAAATTTATTCACCTCGTAATATTTATTAAACTGAAATACAAATTAAGACAAATAAACCAAGGAGACTCATATTAGCTGAAATGTTTTAAACCCGTTAGACGAATATATATTGAGATGTTTCCTGTATTATTTCACACCTTTACGTTAATCAGACACAATTATGCCTCGAAAACAATTTTTAAGTGGTAGGGCATTGGAGGTCACTGTCTCGCTATTTATCATGCATTTGCACGCTTTCATATTTCTTCTGGAGCACTAAAAAAATTAACCCAAGCAGAAAAGTGGTAGGGATGTAGCCCTACCACCCCCACCCCTCCGGAGTCCGTGTGATTGTCTATTCTTGGATTGGGTTGAAACCATCGCTACAAGTAGCCTTATCGTTCTTTACGTTTCAAGTTCTAAAGCAAGTTAAGATCTCTTGATTTTCAAGGAGATCATTTGATAACTTATCTTCGGGACTAAAATTCTGTTTACTTCATTTAATTAATATGCTGTTCTTGATGATGCTGGTGGTGATTGTCATTGCTTTCATATTTGAAATTTCCTTTTTTCTTCTGCGTGAAGACCTGACGAAGGTTATTGACAGATAACTTGAGGATCATGTGTCCATGTACTTGTTGAAAGTGTTGCTTTGACAGGTTTGCTTTAAGACGTTCATAGATCATATAAATTCATTGTCTTTTCGTGGAGGAAGATCAGTGTTAGCCTTGCAATCGCTTCCTCTCTGATGATAAGGGAAAGGTGGCTCAGTCACCAAAATGTTATTGCTGAGAGGAGAGTTGTTGTTATAGGCAAATTACACAAAGGCAAAAAGGGAAGAAACTGCCAAATGAATGCAGGAGTACCATGTGTTTGTTTCAGGGCTTTACATTCGGCGTTTCTCAATTTCACCCCCCAACCAGAGACAGGATGCTTATAAGAGTTTTCGGCAACTACGATTCGGAGTAACAGGTTATATTGTCGTGAATATATACATGCATTTTTTTTAGAGGGGGAGTTAAACTCACAGGCCTCTGAAACAATTTGATCAGGATAATGATAAAAAATTAAAGAAAAATTAGTATATTTGTAAATTGAGAGTGCCAAAATATAAAGGTTACATCACCAATCATGTGATATTTCGGGGGAATCCCCACGCACAACTCGAATTGCTTCATGACTCAAAAATGTGCTTCGTGCGCAAAAGTTCTACAGACAAGCGGAAAGCAGCGTTCAAAAGAGGTTCGCCATTTTTTGTGATAAACTGGATCAAAGGACATGTACTCTTGAAGTAAGTCATGACATACAACTGTGTCTTTTTGCAAGCTTTAAGGCAACTTAGATTCAAACAAAGCCTGCCTTTTTCTCTCTAAAGAGCGTGGACCATTAAGTTCATGCTAACACTTACATTGTTGTAGTTGTTTTAATTCGCATATCATGAGGTAAACTTATTGTATTGTAGCATTTGTGACAGAAAATTCTTTTCAACGTAATTTCCAATCTGTTTTACAGATTTAACTCCAAGACATAAAGGGAGGAAATGTTTTTTTCTGGCGTCGAGATTAAGGTGTAATATTTGGTGAATAGCTCGCATTGATCTCCATCGTGTCGCTTCGTAATTCGATGAATTTTCGCCCTTAACTGTTGCAGGGTCTTAGCACTGACTTCACTGAAATGATTAAGAGTTTGGTATAAAATAGATAGCGCTTTGGCTGAGAATGAATAATATCTTGGAAGAATTTGCTGTCGTGTCGCTTTTTGCCGCACTCGAGCGTGAAAGATTGCTTACACTAGAACATGTGGAGTTAATCGTTGCATGTGAGTTTTGAGAGAAGAAATTGGTTGTGTTCTTGATTTTGTTTCCATAAGAAGTAGTTCTTTTCCCAGTCTCGCGACTAGTTGTTTGTTTCACTACTTCAATGTGATCTAACGTGCTGAAGTATACAATCCCCTTGAGAGTGGGCTTTGTTACCAAGGGTGTTGGTCACAACATGAAAATGTCTGCAAAAATTTACTCGAAATCAGCGCAGTCTCAGTGTTCACGAACTTCAAACTCAGTTTTCTTTTTATAAATTTATTAAGAGCAGTTCCTTAGTGTATTGGTTTTAATTCTTGATTAAGGCTTTTAAGCGTCGCGAGAAATCAGTGTATGATGCGCCTTAATTAGTG
>BLFN01000844.1:2024086-2026059 GCA_014634225.1 Acropora yongei | reverse complement strand
ACATTATTGATCAAGGTAAAATATTGATATGTATGATAAGATATTTCATGAATACATAATCCTAAAGTGCATACCCTTCTGGCACCCTGTTAAGACCATCATAGTCATGGATGATTTCAGACTGCAGCTTGTACAGGTGGGGATATACAAGGAGAGAAACATCCTCCAGAAATTCAGTCGGAAAAGCTTTTAAATGGTCAAGGAGTTGGCCACATTTACTATCAGATAGCTTTGTATTGCCCTCTCCCTGGCAATTAAACAAACAAGGGAAAAGCATAAATAAAATGCATATTATGCATTTTCTTGAAATTCAAAGGTTGATGTACCAGCTGTTTAAATTAACATTGTTCTTTCCTATAGTGATACCTTAAACTACAAATCTATACACCATTCTGGCGTAAAAAACATTTTGAAAAAGGCCATAATAATTACTGAAAAGTAAAAAATGAAAAAGTCAAAAGGAGAAAGAACAAGATAAATGGTCTGTATTTAATAATAATATTTGATATTCCATGAAATTACAGCTAGAGTGAGCTGTATACAACTAGTTTAATTTAATTTAATTTAATTCATTACATCACTGGCTATGCACAATGTCACTGACAGGGAAGAAATCTTATTTCTCATAGCTAGCTATCAACAAATGAGGGTGGACTTTATTATGTACATATAGATATAGATATACATATCAATGACACACTTACATCTACATTTAAAAGCTCCATGATCTCAATCATTCACCTTTTCCCTGCTCGGGGCAACTATCTCTGATGTGTTTCCATGAAGTACTGATATATAAACTTGCATTGCCAAACTTCTTTGTTACAAGACAGTCAATGGTTTGATTCATGTTATCACTGCAGCTCTCATTATAGTTGTTATTGCTACTGCTGATTTGATGCCTGGAATTCAGGTTACTTTTGATGATTGGATTGTTGTCTATGATGTTTCTGCTATTGTCTACACCAATGTCATTGGTACTGTCACTAACGTCATAGATATTGTTATTAATATTGCAGTCAGTGTTATTGTTCTTGTTACAGTTGTCAATGTTGCCATCATTGCTGTAATCAGTACTGTTGTCACTGCTTCTATTATTACTGTTATTTGTATTGTCATTGCTATCATGGTTGCTATCATTGCTGTTGCAGTCTGCCTGGTGACTACTCCTATTGTTGTTATCATTGTCACAGTCTGTGAAGGGGACATTCTCAAAATTATTGTTGATACAATCTTTGTTACTGGCTCCTTGCTGCTGTGGCTGTGTTTGCTGCTCCTGCATCTGGTGCTTCCCATAGGCATTCATAACTACCACTAGAGCATCTCCTCTCATTTCTTTTTTGCCAGCATTATTTGGGTCTAGGAAGGCCATTGTTTGTGGTCACCATGATGGTTGACATTCCCTCCTGCCCCAAATAATTTTAGAGTTTCCTGTTAATTTAAAAAAAAAATTAGACAAAGTGTCTGAAATCAAGAATAAAAATAACCCAGTGACCCATGTTTGGACACCTTGTATCTTACTTTTTGCAACCTGGCATATCCAGAGCCACTTCCAGTGAAATTTATGAAACAAATCAGCCACTACTTTAAAAATTAAAAAAAAAAAATTAAAATGCTTAACAATTTAGTGAGGAGGTCAGTGTCAGTTCCAGTACTCTAATACCATGACAAAATCATGTTGTCCTTTAGTTAAGACAACATAGAGTTACTAACTCTGGACAACACAAATGAAATGCTTTTTGACATGTCAAATATTAATTTTAATTGTGGTGGAATATTGCAAATTCATCATCAATGACGATTTCCTGTGGTAATTATTACTAACCGAAAAACTAACTCACCACTTTTTACAGCTGAGACAACAAGTGCCCTCAGGTCAGCAACAGAGTAGGTACTCAGAGTAATCTGAACAAAGAGGGATTTTGCTTTTTAATCCCACCTTACCATGGGTCTTACTGGCTTGATTGCTTGAA
>BLFN01000844.1:1922794-1925294 GCA_014634225.1 Acropora yongei | reverse complement strand
ATGCCGCAACAGTGTGAGGCAATTACTGCGGTCCCATGAAGGCCAGACCACAACACCAGAAAACTCCGTGCCCTACTCTTTACGGATAGTGTGTAGGTTCTTTAACGTCCCACAGTTGTTTTTTTTTATGGCAAGGATTGTGAGACGGGATCTCCCGCTTGTATAGTCCTTATCTGAGAAGACTTGAAAGTCTAACCATTTGCTGATGTAATTACAAAGGCAGCACTTTCTACTCAGTTATTTTAACAACCTCGTTCCCAGGGTCTCTCTTCTCTGCCTCCCTTAGTCGTTGGAACAGAGACCCTGGTTGCAGCTGGTCATGTGACCACCCAGAATCTGGGTGGTAGAAAAATCTGCTGGAAGGGTGGGGTATTTTATCATCCTCTCGACCAAATTTTCTTGAGTACCCACCCACCCTGCGGTTTTGGATGGATAGATGGTCACGTGGCCAGCCACAATCAGGGTCTCTGTTCTAACAACTAAGGGAGGCAGAGAAGAGAGACCCTGGGAATGAGGTTGTTATTTTAAGACCATGAGTGTTGGTTCGGCCGGAGTCAAACTCACGACCTCCCACATGACAACCTGATACTCAACCAACTGAGCCACCGGTTCATGGTTAAGCGATTAAGCGACTGTCCAGAAGCCTACTCCCTAGGTGACCTGTGCGACAGCTTGAATTTTGTGCAGCTTATCAAGACACCTATTTTAGCTGCATCTAACGCTAGCTTGGTAGTAGATAGCGGTGTGGAGGAAATGCACATTTGCAATCACTTGCAGAAGTTATTAGCATTATGACGGTCACGATTTTGTGGAAGATCTACTTCAAGTCCCGTGGTATGAAAATTCACTAATCGGTTACCTTAATGAAAAGGTTGAACATTTCAATGCTAATTTTGGTAGTGTATTGGACGGGCATGCCCCTATCACGATTATGAAGATCAGATACCGGCAGTGTCCATTCATGAACCAGGAAATAAGATTGCTTGTGCAACAAAGCTGCCCGTTGATTGGAATAATTTTTACCTGCAATGTATTGAAGTAAAGAACATGATGATGATGATGATGATTACTATTTCTATAGCACAAATTAGCATATGAATATGATCAAATGTGCTTTACAAATTTCAAATGGCGCAGCTCAACGAGGTCGAACTGAAGGAGCCGTGCTGCCGGTTAGGCGCTCAGCCCCTGAACACAATCCATATATGACCTCGAAGCAGCACAGCACCACAGCCAGATGGATTCGACTGGGAGTCAATTTTTGAGAACATGCTTTGGAACACTGAAAAAGTATCTTCACAGGGTGAAATTGTCAGAAATAACTACAGTAGTAAGAACTCTCTGTGGAAAGTCATTAAGAAGTGTTTGCTGCGCAGAGCAGTTACACAGCCAGTGTAGTTGAAGGATGTAAAGACTGGCTGATGATTTCAGTTTATTTTTCACTTCGGTTGGTTCCAGTGTCTCAGAGGCATTGAAGTCCCTTGTAGCTGAACATAACCTTCCTGTACAGTCCCCACCCATTGCACCTGAAGGTGTTGTCCCTGTGATGCTTGACAAGTGTGTTTTTCAACCAGTGTCATGTGGACAGATACGTAAAATGGTGGAATCCTTCTCATCTAACAAGGCACCTAGACGTGATAAAGTTTCTTTGGCCGTTTTTAAGGACGCCCGGCCATTCATTTTGCCTACTCTGACCCAAATACTGAACCGTTCTTTAATGTCATCTATTTTCAAGTCGCTGGAAGGAGTCAGAGGTCAGTCCACTTTTGAAGGAAGGAGATCCTGAAATAGCTACTAACAATTGCCAAAGATCTACGTAGGATCGCTGCTTGGTGCTGCACTAATAGTCTGTTGATAAATCCAGATAAGACCAAGCTTTTACTGTTGGGTACTCATCAGAAGCTGTGTAAAATTCCAGACAATTTCCAATTATTAACACTTCTTGGCAAACAGATATACATGTATCCTGTTTCCTCTGCTAAGGACTTAGGAATTGCAATCAATGCAAGTCTGACCTATGATGAGCATGTGACTAATCTAGTTTCTTCTTGTGCAGCTTGTTTGTGTCAGTTCAACAGAATTAAGCATGGTTTAGACAGGAAGACCCTCATCACTATAATAATTATTAAGGCCTTAGTTTTCAGTAAATTATAATACTTTTCTTTGGTATGGGCGAACTCATTTAGGAGAAACCTGAAAAAACTTCAACATGCTCAAAATTTTGCTGCCCACATCATAAATAGCACAAAAAAGCTCAAAGCATATCTTGCCAGTATTATGAGAGCTAAATTGGCCACCGGTTCATCTTCTCATCAGTACAGGGATACTGTTATGGCCTTTAAATGTGTCAAAAGCTTAGCTCCCCCATACTTGTGTAATAAATTTAGAAACAGATCTGATGTACATTCCTTGGCAATGAGAATTAGTAATCTGTTAAACATTCCATCTTTCAAGTCAGGCCTATAGGGTCGGGCCTGCGGTCCTTACACTATCGAGCAAC
>BLFN01000844.1:1902794-1907794 GCA_014634225.1 Acropora yongei | reverse complement strand
CATTGAAGACAACCCTTATAAATGGGATAATTTTGAATATACCTTTTCTGAGATTTTCCAAGTTGGAATCCACTTCAATATCCACCTGAATTTTGTTGAGTAAAGCCTCTAGATCCTCTGTAAAATTTCAAACAAATCGAAGTGTAAAATTATGATGTTTACAACACAGCGACTCATTCTGTTGTCGTCAAATTCACCTCAATTTTGGTAGAGAAGTGTTCAATGTCATAATGAAATATTCACTTACCACGTGTCTTTGTAATCTCTTTATCTGGAGACCTAAATAACACCTTTCTCGGTAATAACTCTCGTTGACTAACGCTAGGTCGTGCACTCGCCATCTTGATTCTACTTAATTTTCAAGACTTTGAACGTGCGCTTCCACATGTTTCCGCTGAATAGCAATTGTATAGGGCTCATTTTGTGGGTGGCGCCAAAGCGATCGGGCCGATCGGGGCTTGGAGAGGTTTTTCATAGGCAATAAGGGGCAAAGAAAGATGAGGGAGGTGAGAACTGGGTAGATATTTTTCTCTGCCTTTTCTTTGATTTTCTCTGAAGAACGGGCTTTCTAATGATCTGATATTCTGTAGGTTACGTTACGTCAGTGCAATTTATCACCAAAACTTCCCAGCATATGTGGGGAAACGGCTAATTTTTTTGCCTCATGATGCTCTTGACTCAGCTCTTTCCACGTGTATGCTGCAGGCTTTTGAGCACCGTAGACGTCTGATGTTTCCTCAGAGTTAACTATTAACTTTGGATTTCTGTACCATTCAATCACAGTTCCGAGAATTGTCACCATAACGTAGTATTATATACCGAATTATAGATGGGTGGAGTTTTTTTCGCCCTTTCCATTCAGTACAATATCCTGTGAACAATGATGTGTTTGTGAATGCTTTCCCCTCAGATTCGTCCAAGCGAAATGAAGTGCTTACTGCAGAGGGAAAACCCGTAAGGTACATCAACAAAAACATAGCAGTAGTTATTTCAATCAATCATCAACTTTATTTGAGTCTCTAATCTTCTAGCTTGCTTGCTTTTGTATTGGTTATCATACGGGTTCGAGTTCAATTGGGAACTAATTTGCACAAGTGAGTTTTTCAAAAAGCTGAAATTACAGGAGCCTCTTCGGCGAGTGCAATTTCATCTTTTTGAAAAACTCATAAAATATATAGCAAAAAATTCGTGTGGAGGAAGTACCAGAAGATCACATTGCAGACACTCAAGAAAACTTTTTTTAAAATTTCCAGACCAAATTTTCATCATCATTTCACGTGATATCATTGGCTTAGAAGATTTCCAATTGTCTTTCAATCAATCATAATCCATTTATATTATAAATTATAATAAAATAGCCACATTTAAGAAAGCACTGTGGTTGGTCAATTATTATTTTTCAACATATGCACACAACCTACATCTGCAGTGGTTTTGTTCATTGCAAAATCTGAGAAAAATTTTCAGTATGCCATTATGCTTGGAATTTTAATAAAAATTGATCTTCACTTATTAAAAGTGGCACTAATTTTTTTGTCTAAAATATTGCTATTGCGATGTGTTGATTATTTTATCAAAGGAATAAAAAAATGCTTATACCTTGTGCATTGTGTAGTTATATAAGCACTTGGGGAATTTTTAAAAACAATTGAGAAGTGCAAGGAGCACTTGCCTGGGGCTCGTGCTTCTCTAAGCACTTCTCTCATGTTCTTAAAAATCCCCAAGTGCTTGTTTAATTCAACAATGCACTTGGTTCATTTCCTTTTGTGGTTATATGTAATTGTTCACAATGGTAAGTTGTCCCATCCAAAATGCAAGAAAATTCATGAGATGTTATTTCAGATCTTGGAAATGTTAGATGAATATCTTGGATTTAATGTTGACATATTCTACAGATCAACTCATTCTACTCATGCCAATAATTATTTAAAACTAGGGGCATAAACTACCCAGAATTATAGTAAATCCTAATTATTCAGAACATTTATCAAGTTAAAGGCATGTTAAATACTTTTTGATGCATGTGTCAAATTTTTGATGGATAAAAGAGAGGAAGATGTGGATGTGATGTAATTATCACCAAAGATTATCTTATTCAAGAGTACTAAGATGTCATACTTTCCTAGAATTCATGTCCTTCCATTGTAGCACTTCTCCTACAATGACACCCTTAGAGTATGATTCAGCAAACTGTACAGAAAGTACAATCTTTACCAAAAAAATTAACTTTGTTTCCAAACTGAACTATGTAATGGGAAATAAGGCTGGAAAGTGGGCCAGAGGCAAGTCAAATTTAGCTGTTTAGGACAGCGAGGGCAAAAAACCATACCCTGTCCAGCGGCAGGTACCCGTATAACCCAAATAAGGGAGTACCCCCCGGGAGGCATCGTTAATGTTGGCATCATGTCATGTGTTGCTTTTTTATTTCATGGTATTTCATAACTCACGCAATACACTCATTGCATTTGTACTCTTAACCTACGAAAGGTCAAGAGGGATACCTTAAGCAATAGTCACCCTCCAACCAACTCAGGGAAAGCACTAACCAGAGACCAATGGGAAGGAAGATTCTGCTGTTGATAGGAAAGATTGGGCTGTAAAAGACCTTCCTTTTGGTGTTTACAGCAAGATTTGTACAAAACTTAACATTAGACGTGACTTTTTTGATGATTCCCGAATGATAGCAGGAAAGCTTGGCATGAGTAGAGACGCTATTGAGTTCATGGGGCAAGGTAGAAATCCAACTGACAAAATTTTTACTTCTGGCGTCCGAAATGTCACGGTGGACAGGCTTATTGGTATACTCCATGAAATAAAGCGAACAGATTTGGCAAAGGTACTGGAAAAATAGGTTGCAGAGTCTTAAGAGGGCAAAATTTTATTGTTAGATTGTTGTCAACATTGAAAATGTGCAGCTCCAAGGACCATGCACTTCTGGACTGGTTTTAGAGCCAGAAAAACTGCTGCACAATAAAAAATGAAAAGGCATGAAGAAAAAAAAAGGTCTCTTCTGCGACAAATTCCTACCCCTTGATTGGGAGGGTTGTTATTTATCATTAGGAAAATACGTAGGTGGATTGGTTAACCGTGAGAATGAAGGCTTACGGATGACCAAGGGTCTTTTCTTCATGTAAACCCGGTTTCAGCTGACTCATGCCTTGTTAAAACCTGAATGAGCAAGTTACATTTTTGAGGTAACAAACTCATCCCTGAGATTCTTTCTAGGGAACTCGCCCTTCCACTTTGGATTTGCTGGGTTCTGTAGCTCACTCTTCAGAAAATGAAAAATTTTCACCTTGGTGCTGTTATGCTCTTCGTAGGAATGGAAAAACAATGGGCCAGAAAATCGCTCTTTGTTACTAGCAAAAAGAAATGTAACCAGATGTGGTAGGCGACGCATTTCAGCAATCCAATGATCCCGCGCCATTTTATCCATCGGAGTTAAGGTGATGTTACACGACCCGATTTTTAACTCCGATTTTTAACGCAACATTGTTGCGTTAAGAGTTGCCTCGTGTAACAGGGTGTACAGGGCAATTTTTAACGCAACATCTGGCAGGTATTTGAAAGCGATTAAAAAACCTGCAACATTGTTGCCCGAATTTGTTGGTGTTGGTGCGTGTAACATCCCCGTCGCTGACTTTTAGCGCAACATCGTTAAAAATTGGTGTTTAAAATCGGCTCGTGCAACATCACCTTAACCCCTTCCCGTTCGAATGAGTGCTCAGAGCACTTATAGATTTTACTCTGTCTAACGCCAGACGATTTTACTCGTCAATGGGGAACCTCTTGGACGGGAAAGGGTTAAGTCTCCATGCGAAACAATTAAATTCTCAGTACGAATCTTGTTTAGTTATGTTGGTGCGTAGAAAGATGGGGCAACAAAAAGAAAAAACTAGCTAAGGGTTTTAACTCTAAATTTGCTAGTGTAAATTTACCCAGCTATCGTATACGATAGAGTTCTAAAATCCATCAGACCTCGATATTTCTGCGCTTATTGCATCACGTTTTCATTCTAAAATGCTTCAATAAGATTCCATGACAGGATCATGCTTTTTAACGCAAGGACGGTTGGAACTCACTGCAGAGAGCTTTTCACTTGAAGTTCAACAGCTATCGAATCTGATGGCATTTGAAAATGCATCAGACCTTGGTATTTTTGCGTCTATTGCATCGCTTTTTCATTCTGAAGTACTTCAATAAGAGTTCATAAACATAATTATGCTTTTTTGACCCAGAGAAGGTTAGAGCTCGCATTACATGGGCCAGCCTGGCCGGGCGGTTGGCCAGGCTCCCAGTTCCCCATCTTATTCTCCCACATCTCCCTCTTATTCACCCACATCCCCTTCCTATTCGCCTACTTCCCCTTCCTACTCTCCGACATCGCCATCTTATTCTCCATCTTCTCCTATATTTACAGTCCAACATCTCCCTCTTATTCCCCCACCTCTCCTTCCTACTCTCCCACTTCTCCTTCCTATTCACCGTCATCACCATCCTACTCCCCCTCTTCCCCCAGTTATTCCACGCAGTCCCCTTCACATTCCCCCTCTTCACCTTCATATTCCCCATCATCACCTAAGTACTCCCCAATCTCTCCTAGCTACTCCCCCACCTCGCCAAAGTACAGCCCAACTTCATTAATGTACTCTCCAACTTCCCCTTCTTATTCGCCTTCGTCGCCCAAGTATTCCCCTTCCTCACCATCTTACACTCCTTCCTCGCCGACTTATTCCCCAACTTCTCCAACTTACTCGCCTTCTTCTCCACGCTATTCTCCTACTTCGCCTCAGTACACTCCTTTTTCTCCGCAGTACTCGCCTTCTTCTCCACAGTACAGTCCCACTTCACCTCTTCGCCAACTTCCGCAACGTTTAATAAATCCTATAACATCCGTCTTTAACTCTGGAAAAATCTATAAACCAAATAACCTCAACAATGCAGGAACTTTCTGTCTTCAATATGTTAATTTATCAGTGAATCGTGTTTTAATTCGTCCT
>BLFN01000844.1:1891874-1900247 GCA_014634225.1 Acropora yongei | reverse complement strand
CTTTCATAAGGGAAGCAAAGTGTCCCTTGGGAAATATATGAGGGATCATCTAACATTTGATTGACGTGTGTACTTCTCTCGACCAATCCGTTTTCCCCGCACACTGGTGTGCGGACTATTCAAAAAACTCAAGTTTTCTGGCAGGCGGTATTTCAGAGTCCCTCTCCCCATTCTCCTCGCGGCTTCGCCGCTCGCTTGTCGGCTCCGCCGCCAAAACTTTATTTCGCGGGCGCTTACAATACCGCCAGCTACGCAGGCTACGTGAACGCTGGCTGAGCGTGTTGCCAGCAGAAGATCATATGTAAATTTTCTTTTGGTTTGAAAAACAAAAGCCACTGACAGTAACCAGTTGCACAGCAATCAAAATCCTAAGTGTTTACACTTCACTTAGAGCGGTTTTCAAATGACTGTCGAAAAACCAAAACCAAAGCAATTACTCCGACCAATCACAACAGGAGCAGACAAGCGATGAACCAATCACAATTCCTAGCAATTAGCTGCAACTCGCTCGAAGCGCGGGAAAAATCACGCGTACGTGGTGCGATTGGTTTCGGTTTTGATTCTCATTGGTTGAAAAACGGGCGCGAATATTTTAAGCCAATCACTAAGCGTAGCAATTGTAATCACGTAATTACTTTCGACAGTCATTTGAAAACTGCTCTAACCAAACACACTGCGATTACTGATTACATGTACTGAGATAAACGCAGTAAGCACTAATCACGGACGTTTGCGCGGCGCGCACTCACCGAAGAAGGCGAGATTTTTTTTTTGATTTCAATAGAACATTGTTTCAAGACTATATGGTCGCTTGCGCAGCACTTACGGTAGGCGAGTTACGCTTTTAGAGAACTTCTGTTTTGTCAGATTGTCACGAAGTTCGAACGAGCCGTTTCTTAGAAAACAGTTCGTTTCGGTTAAAAGAACGAGTAAGTCGGTTATTAATTTATTTATTTGTTAGTGTGTGTGTGTGTGTGTGTGTGTGTGTGTGTAGACGAATCGACTTTACTTCTCTAGGTGAATCGACTTTTAATGTGTAAGGGAATCGACTTCAGTATAGGCGAAATGACCGACATCCGCTCATTTTAATGGGGCGTGGTCGATGGGGATTCTCCCAGGAACTCTCCCAGCAGAAACTGCAACAGCAGCCGTGAAGAATACCTTTCGGTTACGATCCGACAAAAAGCCTATTCCCTGATTGCATTAAACTTGGAAAAATGTCTGCAAGTTCACATTTCTTCGTTGATTAACCCTCTCGAAGCATGAAAAATATTGCAAAAGCAGTTCAAGTTTGTATCGGTCACAAAGATTGCGTATAAATCTTAAATTTTACGCAGCTAGCATGAAAGATGATGCAGATTTGATGCAACATTTAACCCACATGACTTCCCTTGCTGAGTGGTTGCCCGAAATCAATGAGGAAATCTCTTCGAAGAAATTCGCCACCGTGGTGTTCGGAAGTTTCCAAAGGTGGCGGGTAGCGGGTGGAAGCATTTTGCAGAGTTATGCACAGTACGATCAACCAATGACATTTATCTTGAGGGTATAGAATGGTAAATGCGAGACTGCGAGACCCTTGTTTAAAAATCCGAGACCGAATTATAAAAGTTCAAGACTTTGAGACTGTTCAACGTGCACCGAGCCCGAGATTCTGAGACTTTTGTTTAGAATGCCGAGATTTCGAGACTGGGCTGATATTTTCCGAGATGCATCATTTTCTCATAGACCATTCTATACCCCGACCTTGGAGACAGCACAGTGATTCATGCCTTTGGCAAAGGGAAGGTAAGACTTCCTACAGTGAACAGTACCTGTGATGTTGTCCTTGACTGGCGTAAAGTATTGTCTGTACCAAAGTTGACCAAGAACCTACTTTCAGTACCTACAATGTCGTTAATGGAAGCAGAAATTCGTTTTGGACAAGCATAAAATTAATGTTTAGTACTAAAGGATGGCAAGGAATTTGTCATTGGTTGTTTACTGCACGACAAACTGTAATCTGTCTTTTTTTTTCTATAATATGTACAGGACGAACACTCACATTAATAATATAATATTATACTTACTTACATTTACATTTACATTGCACTGCTCATACTTACACTATTTACACAAGCAAACAGGACAACCACTTACAGTACTTACAATATTAACATTATACTTACATTTATATTTACATTGCACTGCTCATACTTACCATGTTTATACCCGTACTAATTACAATACATATAATACAATATCCGATCACCTAATTCGATTGCAGTTGGCTAACTTACAATTTTAACTAGAATTTACAATGCACTGCAGGGACAGCGCAGCATTTTTGCGATTGGGGAGGCTAAATAAAATGCCAAAGGCATTTTTAGCACGCGCCACAGGCACATGTGTCCTAGAGAGGTACGGGGGCATGCTTCCCCGGAAAATTTTTAAAATAAATGCTTCTAGAATGGCTAAAAATGCATCCCAATATAGCAGACACAGTGAATTATTTTATTATTTATCAGGCTAATAAACACCAGATTTGAACTAAAATAACAAAACATCAAACATAAGGATGAAAGTCATAAATTATGAAAAAATATGCATTAAGATTTTAAATTTTTTTATAAAATATAGCTGAAAAAAATTCACTGTTTTCATGTCTTCTTGAAGCTCAATTCTCGGACCTGTGGGCTGATCAAAATCCAAGTCAGGACGAAGATTTATGTTTCTGCTCCACTCTGTGTTTTCGTTTTGCCGACCACGAGGCACTGGAAGTGTCCTGTTCGGTGTGTCTTCTTCTTCGTCCTGGACCAACTCAAAATCGTCGTCAGACTGCACGTGTTCCATAAGATTCGCTAGAGGCAAATCATCTTCATCAACGAACACGATTTCCACGGAATTCTGAACAGAAACCGTATTATTTTGTTCGGAAGCGACCGCCATATTTAAAGAGCTAACAAATCTTCACACACTTGAAAAGAAATTACGATTATTCCTCAAACACAACCGAAAAACGACCAATTCTCACTTCAAAATCCAAAATTGTTATTCTGTCCGCCATTTTGAAAAATATCTAGGCCCAGTCTCACTTAGATCTACAGATACGAGCAAAACCTGGGGGCTTGTAATTTTCCACGCATATGTGCGTGCATAAGTTTTAATAACGACGTCGACCAGAAAAAAATGCCAGCAATTTTGGTTAGTCAACGGAGGCTGAAGAAGCTTAGTTCAGACCGCTTTAGTTTGCACGTCTCCCCTTTTTAATCGGTCAGTTTTGAAGAAACGCCCCCGTGAACTGCCAAAAACATTTGAGGGAAATGTTATTCAATGAATTGAAGTCATTTAACTTGATAGTAGTTTGACAAACATGCCGATGTTATGCACATAGATTCTCAATATTATCTGATCAATATTGAAAACTGTTTATCTCGATATAGGCTGCTTCACTCCAGATAACGTACTTCATTTTTGCCTCCTCCATTTCTGTGAACACAAATTTCCCGACGTCAAAGGTCCGTGTCTTCAAAAACGTGAACCTTAAAAATGAGCCCATTCACATTATATTCCCTTGTTTGTCCAACCTCTTGCTCTCGAAGAATTCGAATCAACATTTTCACCAGCATTTTGAGCGGGCCTTGACTTTTTCTTTGAATCGGTACTTTTCGATAAAGTTCTTCCAGTTTTTGCTTATATGAGAAAATCTGGAGAAGATGGACAAGCCTTTCCTCCTCACTTAAGCTACAGCTTGTAAGTTTTCCTAGCAGAGCAAAACATCTTTCCTTGTCGGTAGTTGTCATGAGTTAAACTTTTGTACAATTCCGCTCTCTTTCTTACATCTTAGAATTTACCAATTCAACATTGTTTTTTTCTCTATTGTTATTTTCAAAGACTAAAATTGACAGATGCCAATTTCGGGTTGGTTCATTATGTTTGTACTCTGCATTTAGGACAGGTGATTGACATGTTTTCTCAACCTGGTATGCTTACTTCTGATATTTAAATTCAATCTTAAAATTTTTTTCTGTAAGAGCAAAGTTAAAAAGAAAAACCGTTAAATAGAACATTTTTTTTCTAGCACTTTGACTTACCTTGAAGACGAGGGACAACTTGGATCAGATCTATACCTCCCTTAATGTAAACAAAAAGTAGGCTCAGAAACTGAGCGCCAGCAATGGTGATGACAATTCACTTTCAAAGCATTTCAATTTCTGCATTTCCAACGTTTGCTCAGTTAAAGCTGGAATGGAATTCGAAACAAATCATTTTGTGGCACTACAGTCGATGGCTTCATGATAATATATATCCTTTTTTTAACTCTGCGGCTAAGACATTATCGCCTATGTAGCTATGCATATGACACCTTTTACTCAAGAAAAACAAAGGCATTTATCTTCTCATCAAAATTGATCCAATATTCAACAACGTCCCGTGTCTTTAAATTTTCACTTAGGTGTCCCATGTATTTTCTTATTTTTGAAAGGTCACCAGTGATCAAAATTCATTTACCTTATGAGAGCCTCAGTCGTATCCAAGACTCTGGTAATGGAGTTCCAGGAACAGGCATTTCGTGCTTTTCTTTGAGAGACCTTGAAATTTAACTCGCGTAGCAGACGAAACAAAAGGGGGGAGAAGAGGGGAGGGAGAGGAAAACTACTACCAAAGTTAAAGACCGAGGTGTATTTGAAAAAGGGCAGACCGAAGTATTCCGAGGGACTAAGCAGAGGATACATGCCGTGAACAAATTAGAGAAGAAGAACAACAACACCAAATGTTTTATTTGTATGACCATAAAGGAATTACAGTATTGCAAAAGCTATTACCGGTAGTCTAAATTTGAGTACTAATTCAACTAATTAGTAAGTGCAAAACATTACAAAACGTTACAGTTTTCATTCATTCATTGATATTAATTTGGTTCTTAATTCAAAGCATTGCGAGATAAATGAAACTAATTGACAGTTAATTAAATAATCAGAAGAATTCATAAGAAGAGATATTAAAGTATCGTGTGAACGTGACTTGAAGTCAGGTATTTCAGTTTCTAGTTTGGAGAAAAATATGTCTCTGATCTGATAATAAGCCTTACAATCTAGTAAGAAATGATTTTCATCTTCGATTTTGTTACTTGTACAAAAGTGACATACCCTTTCATTGCGAGGAATGTTTTCGTATCTACCTGTTTTAATTCTAAGTTGGTGACTACTTATTCTAAATCTAACTAATGCTTTTCTCGATGGGTCTTTTCTTGTTAAAACTAGGTGCGGCGAGGGGCTATAGTCGTCTTTGATTGTACAATAAAAACTGAGTTTTCGTGATTGTTGAAGGGTCTGATTCCAGTAAGAGACTTATTTGTTTTTCATTATGCCGATATACCTATTAACTATTGAGTCACTCAATGAATTACAGGAAAAGTCATAGTTTAGATCATAGTAAATAGTAGTCAACCCTTTTCATGAGATTAGAGTAAAAGTTAGTTTTTCCGTTATGATGAAGGTCAATTGAAATTTGTAAGCCCTATTTAACTATAGAATCTTCATCTTTACCTCTGAGATATAGTCTAAGTAATTTAGAATCTTTTTATTTCTATCAATGATCATTGGAAATTTACCGAGTTCAGCTCTACAAGCAATGTCGGATGCCTTGTTATGTACTTGTAAGTAACGTTTACAGAATTGCAAATGGGTTTTTTCAATTGCAGAGCTGTCCCAGGACTTAAAATCTGATTTAACAAAAGCACCCCAAACTTCACTGTTGAAATCATCGAGTCAAAAAGTTACACGCAAGTGATGGCTTAAGACCATTCAAATCCGTGTGCCGCCTGAGGCTTAAGAGCACATGAAGAGCTTTTTGTCGGAGATTTTCAAGCGAAAGTGTAAATTTCGGGAAGATGTGATGCGAGTTCCTAGGTAAGTATAGTTTTGGACAACGTAGATTACTTCATTGTCTATGCGGAAGTTATGATTTTCGTGTGCATCGTTGAAAAATCAGTATTTTGGTTTTTTTCCTAGGATTTATTCTAAGCATCCATGACTTGCAATATATGAAGATAGTACGTTAAGGCAGTTTTGCAGACCAAGTTTGGATCGCGATAATATTACCAAATCATCTGCGTAAAGGAGAGAGTTGAGTCTGGTGCCATTTGGTAACACGAAGGGGTCTGGTAAAACATTGTCAAATGAGAGCGCTAGATCGTTAAGGTATAAGTTAAAGAGCAGAGGGCTTAAAATGCAGCCTTGCCGCACTCCTCTTGCGTATTGAAAAGATCGCGTTCTCTTATTTCCAATCCTGACAGAGCAGGTAGACTTCGAGTATAGAAGAAACAGTAAACTAGACCTATATCGTTCAAAAAGTCGATGAGTAATATTATTGCTGATACATGTGATATATACTAATTAATTTGTAAAATTACACTGAACTATACTTAAATGATTACACTATGAAACTCTTTCAGCTGTTATTTAGATATGAACAAGTCATTGGGATCCTGGATACTATTGTGACAGTGAACTACAGACAACAAAGGAACAAGACGATTTTTCAAACGTGAAATCTAATTCCCACGACTCAAAGATATCCAAGCATAGAAATGTTCATTTTAAATTTTCTGAGTGAATCCAGTCCGAAACACAAACAGAGGATGGTGTGCCTGTGGTTTTGCGACTGTTTATTTGATAACTTCTTTCTCGGCCTCAACAAAGACATATTCGATAATTTTGTGAGAGAAAGCCATTTTAACAATAATATCAATCATTGGACCTCCCACGTAACCGACGAACGGACCTCTTACTTTTGCTTGTTCTCGCATAACCGATAGCGTAAGATTAAAATTACAATAACCTGGTAATACTCTGTCGCCTAAGAATTCAAACTTTGTCAACTTAAACCCAATGTCTTTTAATTTCTGTTTGTAATCATCGATTCCGTAGGACAAGTTAGTGCTAGGAATCACCCATAACTTCGCTGCGGTCTTCAAAATGATCTGCTGAAGGTAACTCAGATCAGGAAGTGCTTTTAAAGTGGCAATGTCAGCCATGAATAACTTTCCACCTGGCTTTAGAACTCGAAAAGCTTCTCGAAAGAAATCTTCTCTGCTATTCATGTGAGGTTCCCCTTCCACACAAATAACACAATCAAAAGAATTTTCCTCATAGGGCATCTTCGTACCGCTACCGCGCGTTACAGTAATTCCAATGTCGCACAGTCTTCGCTTCGCTATTTCCACGTTTGCAGCGCTGATGTCCAGACCTTGGATGTTGCAGCCATTCTGGGATTTGATTCGTAACATGCCAGCTCCCTGCCCACAAGCAACATCCAGCACGCTGTGATCAGCCTGTATCATGCTACCTTCTAAAAGCTCATCATACACTGCTCCGTAACACAAAGGGTGTGGTATAGGATCGCCGGATTTCGTCTTCCACAATCCAAATGTGAGAAATCCGTCGTTCCAGTCATGGCTGTTATCCACTACACGAGAATAGAATTCTGAAACTTTTTCTTCGTGCTCTGTAAATGCCATCTTTATCCTAACTGAACTTTTTGGTGATCAAGGACCTGCATTACAAGACAACGTTAATTAAGACCTGGAGCTAAACTATAACTAAATAATGTAGTAAAACTCCGAAACCTTCTCTTGATGCTCTGTAAATACCATCTTGATCAAAGAGTCCTGCATCGTAAGACAACGTTATTCACTGATGCTGTAATTAGCCAACATAAAATCTATTTAGAAAAGTATCCATCATTAAATAAACGCCATATTTTCCCAAACCTCACCGGCCAAGTCTATCCATGAGCTACTGAATACTGTCACTAATGTCACAGCATAAACATAGTGACATCAATAAAGGAGGTCTATTAGTCCCACCAGGGGAAATCATATTTCACCGAAGGCAAGGCTTACCCATCAGAAATTCCCCTCAAAGCCACGTCCTTGGAACCTTTTTTTGACTATTTTGGAATGCCCCACAATACACTCTTTTTGCCTCGCTAATTTTGCATAAGTTATTGCAATTTACAGTCCTCCCTGGAGCATCTGAAGCGATAGTTTATGCAAAGTTCGGGGGGAAAACAGAGTGTATTATGGGGGATTCCAAAATAGAGAATACACCAGGGCAGAGACGGAAAGTGTAAAGCAGAGTTAACTCGGGTAATGCAGGCAATGCCAGCAGGTCAAACGATCGACTCAAGATTCGATGTCCGGAGCCAATGTTGTGAACCAGAAGAAAAAAATAAAGCACAAACAAAGACCTCATGTATGCATGGCAAAGAAACAACGCATATTATTTTTTGTACTCTCTTTAAAATTAAAGCTTTCCCTTCATAGAATCACTAGGAACTGCTGTTAATAGTTTTACGCACTTGGCTCTTCATCACCGATGATTGTAGGTTTCC
>BLFN01000844.1:1876874-1881874 GCA_014634225.1 Acropora yongei | reverse complement strand
ATCTTTGCTCGTTGGCACATAGCGATATGGTGTATATGTATGAATTAGACTTCATATGATATGGAGAATTACACAGATCCTGAGGGCCACAAGTTCATTACTGCCTATGGCTATTATTTTAAGTACTACCCACTTTAAATAAAGTCTTTACTCACTTCGATCTCCTTACTTACTATCCACTTTAAGTGAAGTCCACAACAACGCTCGGGGAAGCAAAACGTATTATTTGTTTTTTTTTTCCTAGAAGCTACCTGAGCGGTTGTTCAAACAATTCTGGGGCGGGTTCCAACAGGCCGGAGCTTACACAGCAGGTATCGCCAACGTTAATGGCCAGTATACCCTGCGTGCAGAAGTTTCTCTCTTGCATAGCTTTTAGCGTTTACAAAGTCGTTCGGGTGCCTTGTCTGTCCTGTAGTTGGTTTGTTTACGCCCCGGGACGTAAACAAACCACAACTACCCGACAAAGTCAAGCACCTCTTTTGATTTTCGCGCACGCACGCGCATGAGCCAAAATTTGGCTTATATAAAATGTTTCTTTGCGAATCTATTTTGATGCTTTTGCTCGCTCTCTATTTTTTTCCTTTGCCTTTCCCTGTGACGTGCAGTTTTGTTTTCCTCTTTATCGTTCATATAGGATCATTGAGAGAACAGCTAGAGAAGGGACATTTAGGTTCATGACCGCGACCTTAAAAGTGAATGAAATGGAGTGGCGTCGTTGTTTTATGGTGTAAAATTTTATTTTATTTTTATGGGTTTTATTATTGATATATTAAGACACCACCTTGAGCGATAATGGAAAGGCTTTGGTAAAGAGACTATATTCCTATTTACACTGACGACATTCATTTTGGGGCCGGAACTCCTAAATTTTGGCTCGCAGGCGGTAAATCTAGGGCAGGCCTTCGTCATTTACAGGACAAACATAAGTTCGATTTGTTTCAATGTTGATTTCGGGCAGGCATCCCTGAACTAGGCGTTCAGATAAAATTCCCGCCAAAAATCACCCGCACTTAGCGATCTGCAAAGGATCAGCATAATTTTTCGCGGGTTGTACAAAACATTGATTTTTCGCGGGTTGTACAAAACATTGAGGTCGAAGAAGTAAAAAATGGCGGATACACGAGTACAAAAAGCAATTTTATGGGTTTTAAGCTCACGAAAAAGAACACGAAACGAAGAAAACGAAACAAGGTCGTCATGCATCTAAACAATTTTTTAAGCCAAAGCTTAAATGCTTGCAATACAGCTTTTTGCAGGCTATTTTGAGCAGCTTAAATCTTCCGCGACTGACGTTTGTGAAGCTATAACGAGAAGAACGGCGTAAGTGATTTCCTATCGGAGACCGAAAGGCCCGCAAAATCTTTTTTCGGCACGCCGGTCACTGGAGGTGGTCCTGGCCCGCCTGAGTTTTTCGGACCGCTTGCCAAAAAATGTGCTTTTACACGGCAAAAAATCAGGCGAGCAGTGCCAAAAGTAACGGCCCTCGTGCCCATTTTTAGGAGTGCCGGACCCAAAATGAATGTCGTGTAAATGAGGCTTATGTCAAGGGTAAAAAATAATAGAAAAGTCGGTTATGCTCAAATATTCCCGATAACGGTTTGTATTTCATGTGTAAAAGTGTTAATAAACGCTACCCAGACCTATTAACTTCTCTCTTCACATGTTTAAAGAGTTCAACAAAGGTGACAGTATTGCTAAAACAGATATGTGTATTTTAAAATTTATATAAAGCCAGATAGTAAAACAGAACTTTTTCATTGTCATGGTTTCATAGGAAAGAATATCTTCTCACTAATTATTCGTACCGATCACATCGTCATTACTGAGTATCTTGGACCCTCTACAACGAATTGAGCCTACGAAGGTAAATTATCTGCTGCTGTATTTGTTATTCCAGTTACTGGCGGCTGTATCTCCGCAATCAGAGGAGAAGAGCTTTAAAGCTTGAGCTGGGACAGAAATAATCCTAATCATCATAATGACTCCCTTATCTGCCTTATTTCCCTTGCTTCTGTCTTTGAGAGCTTTTAAAAACGAACAAACAAAAAAGCTGTAAATTGTTTAAAAAAATGGATGGAAACGGCACTCAGTGCCATTTCTTGAAGAAAGCTGTCTCAACCTGATACGTTTGGTGATGTAAAGCACGGACAAACACACTATTTGCATTTATGAAAGACGCCTCCCCAATGAAAAACTTCTTTATAAAAGCCATTTTTTGTACGTGATTGGAGAAACAACAATATTCCCAGAAGCTTACGATGTTTTTAGCAACAGAGTAACGGTATAAAATGAACAGCCGACGGGCTCCTTGTATCTGTTCTTCGTGATCTCTGAATAAGAACTTGGCCTTTGTCATAGATATTATCATATGTCCAAGCGAGTCTCAGTGTTGGGTTTGCAATTATTGCAAACGCAAACAAATTGCTGCGTTTACAGTTGTCCGCGTGAAAACGATATTTATTGTTAAGGAACTAGTGCCACTCAGTCAAAGGTTCAGTACATGTAAAAACTCAGAGGGACTCGTGTGGTACATCAATATTTTTGTTTCCCGTCAATGTAATTCAAGCAGAAACACGGTCTTGGCATGACAATTGCAAGTTAAAGTTTACGCAAACCTGAGGGTTTTTCGAAGGTCAAAGCCGCAAAGGGAGTAATTCAAACCTACAATGCAGCTCAGGGCCCGATTTCATAAAAGCCGACTTGCGAAGGATTAAAATTCTAATCCACGAATTTGCATTAAACTTTCTATGGATTTGAAGAATCATTCTGTGTTACCTTAACTGAATCTTTTAGAAAAGGCTCGAGCTTCCTTGAAATTTGGCGAACTCGTGTTTTAAAATATACGCATCTTTCGACCAACTTAGCCCAGATATTGATAAATTTTCCTGTTTAGTATCGTCTAATGAACCTACTTATCTATTTGCATACATTGCCAACTTAACAAAGCAACGGCAAAGTTACTTTGCGTTTGACTGATTGCATGGGATTTCGTAACACCTAACCACGCACGAAATCCGTTTGCGACACAATCTTTTTTAGACCAGTAGATTCTGGAAAAAGCCATCAACTTGTCTTTAGTTGAAAAGCGATATAATCAAATTGAACTGCTAAGTTTTCGACAACAAGTACGTTTTCAACTAGAATGAAACCAAAAAAGTACAAAGTATAAGTTCTTAATAACAAATTTTTCAGGAAAAAAAAAAACAGTTCTTGACAGTGATGGTGCTAAGTTCATGGGCAAAACCTGGTAGTATTGTTGTCGACAGCGTGATTCTCCTAATCTGTAACCGCCTGAGTTGCTATGTTTTTTTTAAGGGCACCGGTATTGTCATACGAAGTTTATATCGTCATGTTTGAACAGCCGGGTCAGGAAATGATTGGGGAAAATATTCTTAAGGTTACCAGGTAAAGTAATATGTTTTCAACGACCTTGAAACTTAAAGGCTATATAAAACGATGATTTTTGTCGAGTGTTTTTAAAAATAAATTTGAACGAGTGGTTTTCAAGTTACTGTCGTATTAGTAGGATTAGACCACATTATTGACGCAAGAAGAAAATATAAGACTGTCTCGATGCATACAAGAAATTTTACTAATTAAATCCTTCTTTCTTTCAATCGGTTAAAGCCATCTCATAAAGGACTTTTCACATACGTTTTCAACTAGAATGAAATTACTACAGGTTAAATTTGCATTTCAAGTCAACGCACTTCGTTTTCTCTAAGTATAAACCAATATCACAGTGTTCAATAACTCTTAAAAACTGATCACAGTTGAAGCCACCAGCTCGGTGGTTACGTTGCCCTGCCAACTCCCGTGTCAATATAACAATGGCGAAAACTAATTTTTATCTTTTTGTAACACAGCTGTGATAGCCATCTCTCAATGTTTGTCAGCGGCGATGTAACCAGTGTAGTCGAGGCGGAAGTCACAAGCTCGGTGGTGACCTTGCCATGCTAACTCCCGTGTCAATATATCAATGACGAAAACTAATTTTTATCATTATGGTACTACAGCTATGATGGGCATCTGTCAATGTCTTTGTTAGAGGCGATGTACCCATTGTATCGTTTAAACTTGAGAGATATTTCCCCATAGAACCATCTGAGGTTCCACAGCACAAATGCAAACCACATTTTCGTGGCCATATTTATGCAGTATATCGAATACTTATACAGGCTGATTGTTTTACATTTTTTTTAGGTAAAATTGAACCATCAACTTGTTTTGAGTTTGTTTGATTGCATTGTTTATGACAATACTAAATCATCTTGATAGTATTGACCCAAACAAGCCTCGGTACAGACAGCTCGGTTGTAAGCTTTAAAATAATCATTCACTTTGGCTAAAGGTTAATCCTTTTTAGTATCACCCAACTAGTGGACTAATGCAAATCCTGCATTTTGATTGGCTACGCTACTAGGAGTCTAATAGTAATAGTCATCGAGTAGCGAAATTCGCCGGTTTTTCTTTGGTTTTTTTCCCCTAAAAACTATTTCTTCAACTTGCATTTGCTAGCTTTATTATTGCCTTTTCTGTCCAACTAGTTGGGTGATACTAAAACAATTGGACCCTTCGCCCTCAAGGGCCACGGATCAATAGCCCATTCGGCTTCGCCTCATGGGCTATTGACCCGTAGCCCTTTCGGGCTATGGGTCTAATTGTTAAATAGCCCTGGGCAAAAAGAGCGTACCCATAACAAAACCTTATAAAGATAAAACAGAATAATAACGTTATTGAAGTATGGTTTAAACGCACAATATTGATTAACATTTTACACTAGGAGAGCACACTATTGACAGCATGTAAATTGTCTTCATTCGTTATCATGACTACGCCTTTACTCACCCCCAACCTTCAGGGCTTTTTAATGCCCTGAAAAAGACTTAAAAGATATGAGATATGAGAGGAGCCCTAGTAGTGGACCCAGAAAATGTTTTTACTGAAGGAGTAGAGGGAGGGGGGGAATCCAATCTTCTTTGAGACGTTGTTTGCGGCAA
>BLFN01000844.1:1869374-1871874 GCA_014634225.1 Acropora yongei | reverse complement strand
CATTGCCCTTGTGGAGTACTGGAAACGTGCCAAGGACAACCAGTTATCTGTCAGGATCCTCTCAACGGACATGTCGAAAGTTTTTGACTCTCTGCATCCACCACTCATGTTATGCAAGCTATGGTTTCCGAAACAAGGCGGTCGACGTGCTTCTGAGTTACTTGTACGATCGCCAAAGTCGTGTACGAATGGGGACGTTAAGAATCTCTTGGGGGCCAGTAAATCGTGGCTGTCCTCAGGGGTCAGTCTTAGGACCGCTTCTCTGTAGACAAGGGTTTTTAAAACTATGTTTGCAGATGATTATCAAATTTTCGAGATAGGCAAAGAAACGTGCACTCTAATGTCCCAACTACAGTAGAACTCAACCTTAGAAACCAACTGGTATGATTCGAATCTACTTCCGGTCAACCTTCGGAAGTATCAGATGATAAATATACTTAGCAAACGCGCAAGTAATAAGCAAACGGTATAACTGTTAAGGGCGAGATTATAAATGAGTCTCAAAATCTAAAACTCCTAGGCGTAACTATTGATAGTAGATTCAACTTTAACGAACACATCAATAGCTTAAAACAATATCAACAGTCTTTTATTTACTCACACTTAGAATTATTACAAGAATAATGTTACATACATTACAAATTAACAATGGCATAAGAAGGAATAGTATTAGGTATTTGGAGCCTTAAGGCTAAGTGAACTTTGAGGCTTTCGTGTTAGCCCCTAATAAAAAAAAGAGAGAGACAGGGGAGAAGAACTGATAGAATAATTAAGTTATAGTCAGTAATAATAAAATTTCTATTCAGGTTACTTTTGAGTATTGTCCTGACAGCAAATAACGTTTTATTTTTTTGGAAAAGGAAAATGTAGTGAGGTCTTTCACGTGATGAGGAACATCGCGCCAGAAATCAATTGTTTGATACGAAAACATTTGTTTGCCCATGTTGGTTGCATAGATGCGTCTCTTGTGTTGTATGTATACCTGCTACTACCTACAGATGGGTAAATTTTAAAGTGCGGAAACGGTAGACATTATTTACGAACAGACATTATTATATAGTGTAACTCTAGGTCTCAAACTTCGTCTTCTTATGATGCAGGTCCTTGATCATCAACTAGTCCAGTAAGGATAAAGATGGCATTTACAGAGCATGAGGAAAAAGTTTCAGAATTTTATTCCCGTGTAGTGGATAACAGCCATGACTGGAACGACGGATTTCTTACATTTGGGGTATGGAAAACGAAATCCGGCGATCCTATACCACACCCTTTGTGTTACGGAGCAGTGTATGATGAGCTTTTAGAAGGTAGCATGATACAGGCTGATCATAGCGTGCTGGATGTTGCTTGTGGGCAGGGAGCTGGCATGTTACGAATCAAATCCCAGAATGGCTGCAACATCCAAGGTCTGGACATCAGCGCTGCAAACGTGGAAATAGCGAAGCGAAGACTGCGTGATACTGGAATTACTGTAACGCGCGGTAGCGGAACGAAGATGCCCTATGAGGAAAATTCTTTCGATTCTGTTATTTGTGTGGAAGGAGAACCACACATGAATAGCAGAGAAGATTTTTTTCGAGAAGCATTTCGAGTTCTAAAGCCAGGCGGAAAGTTATTCATGGCTGATCTTGTGGTTCTTAAGGCTATACAGGAGTTGAGTTACTTTCATCAGATTATTTCGAAAACTGCAGCGAAGTTATGGGTGGTTCCTCACAGTAATATGTCTTACGGAATCGATAATTACAAACAGAAGTTAAAAGACATTGGGTTTAAGTTGACAAAGTTTGAATTCTTAGGTGACAGAGTATTACCAGGTTATTGTAATTTTAATCTATCGTTATCTGTTATGCGGGAACAAGCAAAGGTAAGAGGTCCATTGGTCGGTTACATGGGAGGTCCAATGATTGATATTATCCTTAAAATGGCTTTCACCAACAAAATAATTGAATACATCTTTGCTGTGGCCGAGAAATAAGTTATCAAATAAACGGTTGCAATACCACAGCACACCATCCTCTGGACTGCGATGTACGTGAAAGGGGTTGCAATTATTTATTTACTATATTTTTTAGCTGGGGGGATTAGAGGTGACATTTGTATTATCGATCTTTTGCGACCTCAAAATTAAAACAACAAACAAATCACAACTTCGGCATCGAGTTTTATAATGCTCTTGAACGCACATAATATTGAGCGGGTCCAAATAGACGCAATTAAGTTTGAAAAAACGCAAATCAACTTTTTTTGACCGACGTTTTCGCTGCCGTCGTTGTCCTTGCTTAAGGTCCCTAATGTTAATAGCATTGACAACGAGTGCGACTCGATAACGGGTTACCGATCAAACACACTGCACAGTCATCAATTTTGTGAAGCCGGAAGTGCTCCAATCGTTCGGCTGTTCTGCCTAGGACGGGTTTTCATCGAAAAGTCGATATTTGTTGAAGGTAAACATGGTAAAGAACTATTCATTACCGTGGTACAAATTCAACACACCACTGTC
>BLFN01000844.1:1834374-1839374 GCA_014634225.1 Acropora yongei | reverse complement strand
TTAACTGCAGCAATATTTTTCCGCTCCATTGGCTTGACAGAAAGTTCCTCTCGCGGACAAATTGCAAGCCGATGTGATACAGAATTCGAAGAAGCTTTGGGTATATGCCGTCTCTACCATTATGACTTTGAAGCCAAATGTTTTGTCACATGATATTGTAAACAGATTGTCGTTGATTTGCAGTGCTTAAGTTTTTTTCTTTTTGCGCTTAGCTTGATAGGGCGTGAAGTTTCCCGGTGTTGTGGCTGACCTTTGTGTTGTTTCTTCTGGGTTGGTGCCTCACGTAGGGATAACCTCATGCACCTTCCCCCCTTGGACAGAAATGTCCAAGAAAATTGGCTATGCCAATGAGCTAAGGTGATTGACTATGAAAATCAATTAAGGAACTTTTATGATTATTATATACTGGCTTTTGATTTGCCTCTTGCGCGTGGCGCAATCTTGACAATTCGATGTCAATCCGTACGTGCCTGCTTGGTCTTTCTCAATATTGCCCACAACCGTTTAATTTGGTAAAAGGCCATAGGCCAATTCGTTCATCGCGTTATTGGCGCCTCATTCACGGCTTGCACGACTTGGCAAGGTTCATGAACGGTGGAGACGAATAACCGTCAACGCACGACTTCATCTGTCAGAGACCAGCTCTTTTAGGGTTAAGACTGCAGGTTCCTTTAAGACCAGAGTCCGTCCATTTGTGCTCTTCGAATATCCATGTTAGCAACCTCGTTCCCAGGGTTTTTCTCCGCCCATCCTCTCTTCGGCGGAGAAAAACCCTGGGAACGAGGTTGCTATGTTAGGCAATACTCAATGAGGTTGTTCTCGGAAATACTGGGATCAAGTTAAGGCATTTAACGTAACTTTTACAATAGGAGGTGCCAAGGGTGTCTGTGACGCAACCTTTTCAGTTCAAATGCAGGGATTAATCACCTCAGTAGTGATCTTTTTCTTTTCAAAGCGTTTCATAAATCCTTTCAAAACAATGCCGTAATCCTCTCTTAAGGCTGAACAGAATGTTGATCTCGTATTGCGGATTGCTCAGAGCATAAGAAATTAAAATATCAGTCCATTGTTGGAACAAGCGTTATCCACCGCTGTTTTACAATTTTCAAAGACCATTTCAGGAGTTGTAAATGTTGGCCGGACTTGTGGCACGCGGGTTTTTAGTTTGTTTGTCACGTGACATAAATCGTTGAATAAATATTGACTCAATAATTTGTAATTCTGCCGAGAACGCAGCAACTGAGCCCTCGTCGGTTGCGGCCGCAACGTTCTTCCACCACTATCAGATGGAGAATTTCAAAGCTGGATTTTGTCGTTCAACCTCGATGTTTATTTGATTGTCGAATCTGCCAGCTTAACGAGGTACGATAAAAGAAGTACACTTAGTGATTATTATAGCTAGGTTACCGCGGTCACTCAAAGTTCAGTAAGGACTTGAGGACCGTATTCGATACACAAAAGATGAAACTCTAGCCGGTCAAAATCAGCACATGTCAAAAAGCTTAACAACTGAGCATTAATCATTAAGTTGAATTTGACTAATTTAATCAGACTACAGCTTGTAGATTTCTTTTGTTATTCAAGTGATCATTTAACTCAACACTAATTTGACTCCTGCTATCAAGCGATTCGATTGATTTATTTCGGTGCCAGCAGACGTCACTATTGTGGTGTGGTCGACTCCCAGAAGTCGTTAGTAGCCAATATTTTAACGGCACAGGCTCTCAGACGGAACAATTGATGCAATCGGAGTTGGAGTCAAATTTGTCAGCACTTTGTTCGCCCTCTAAGACTGGACCTTCATTAAGCTTTCAGACACCTCTTCTTTAGGTATAATTCTGAAGTGAAAGAGAACAGTGACTGCCGTAAATTGAACAGCTCATGCCTTTACTATTTATCAGCTTTTACCAAGTGAGTTTCACGTATTGTGTTTTTTTTTGTTTTAATATCGTACAACTAGGGAGACGCATGGAACAATAATACGACCTGTTTATGTATCGGTTGATTAAAATAAGACTCTTGGCCAGACCTGACTACGAGCGGACATCATGCATGAAGTTGTGCTGAGAATTCTTTTATTCCCTAAGGCAACACAACAACATAGTCGCTATGTGTATTTGTAGCTGTCATAGTTGGAATGCTTTTCAAATTTTCCGTCCATAATTCACTCGACACCCGTGTGAATCGTGCTCGTGTTCGTTGTTTGTGTTGATTAGTCTGGTCGGAATCTAAGTGCTACGTGCCCGGAAGAACCCTATGGGAAGCTGTAACGGACTAAGTATTTCCGTTTTCCTGAATGAATATTTATCATACATTTCTTACGCAACTGAGATCATAAAACAAAAATGTGTTCCTTTTGACGTCTGCACAACTTTTATCACGTGACCTAATTTAATTGTTTTAGTGAAATATTTCGTTTCAGTTACTTATTTAGGCATTAAGTAATCTTCTTACATTCTATGGGTCAATTTTCGAGGAGAGTTAGCTTCTTGGTTCATGCTACTTAAAATAAACAGGATTGTTTGGTTGGCTGTAAGCTTAAATAGATACAAGAAATATGCCAATAAATCCGATTGATAGTCTGTCATTTGTAGCATATCTCTTTCATCGTAAGCCACATATTGAAAGTTCTGTTTGTACTCTTCGTATTTTTCTACGATCTGTACGCGGGTAAAATACAAACAAGAGTGTAAACAAGACAAATCCTTTCTGAACATTAACGTAGCAGAAGTGCTACCAAATTGGAACTCAATTCACTAAAGGAAAAGAAGCGTGTGGTAAATATTTGACAACAAATCAACTTAAGTTAGAACTTAATTACATTATTAGTCAAAAGAAAGTAACTATGCTGAGTCATTATCCGTAGTACCTTACCAAATTTAGGAATTTTTGTGAGCTCCATTTTACTAGTTAATGAGCACACCCTTATTAAACCATCAGATTGTAGAATATTAATGTTGTTTACCATTCGATATACCGTCCTTTGAGGGTCTCCCACGGGGCTTTGTTGATCAAGGGAACATTAGCAAAATATTGAAGGGAACACGAGCCCATTTTTGGGGAACAGTGGAACAAACTTCGAGGACGAAAACATGGTAAGCAAATTTATTGACAGGGGGAACAAATAAGGAACACGTGTGGGAACTTGGGGCAATTTTGGATGGGAACAAGGGAACAGGAACCCCCCTTGGAGACCCTCTCCTTTGTGGAACTGTCGTTTTAAGGCTGAAGGCTGGCCGGGGTAACTCTAATTATGTTCCTATGGCAATAACGTTCAGTTCTTGTGGAGAGTTTTTGCCACACTATGAGACTTTAATTTGTAAGGGTGTGATTTGTTATGCAATTTTCTCTTTTCTCGTCGTTAAACAGTGTTGGAATTAAGACGTGTATAATGCTTAAGCTGAAGCCTAGAGTACTTATAAAATACCTCAAATACTCTACTTGAACCTCCTTTAATCTTGTGTTTTGAGAATCCTCGTTTTGCCGTTGCCTCGAAATTAGAGAGTTCAACTTTATTAGTCGAATTGCTTCATTGAAAAGATTCGTTTAAAAATACAGTTTTCCTTACAAACAGAAGACAAAAGGAAGAGGAAATGTTTCGTGATCATAGGTAAAGAGTTCACTGACTTCCTAAATCGATTTAAACGGTACACTTATATTCCGACTCTTAGCGCAGCACGCTACATAGAAAACACTTCTTCTCAGTCTTTCTAAACGGGAAGCTCAACTAAAAATGGTCCAGTGTTATTTAACGAACAAGGAAAGGTTCAACGTCCTTCACGACGTGTGACGGGTTACAATAAGTTTGCTCGGTCGTTTTGTTGTTACAATTATCAATTATTTCAATGGGTGCCAACGAAAAGAATCAAACAGATTGAGAGCAAGTGTCACGGCAGTAACAGCCTCGTGATGATGAGAGAAGTTTTTTTTCCTTAGATTTGACTGGTAATAATCAGATTTGCGTGTTTTTTTGGCTGACCTTTGAAATTCACAATGAAGCAGCTTGAGATTGTCTAATTCACCTTGTCCGGCTCGGATCGAAACCAGCATGACATCGAGGCTACGTGTGTCAGTCAGTCCAAGATGGGGCCCAAAGCCTGAAATGACCTAGCATCCGCGATAAATACCCGTGGGATATCGTAAAACTCGTGGTACTGAAAAACGACTTAAATGGTATGTGTTCTGTCGACGCAATTATGTGTGACAGTTGTAGTGCATGAGCACATGGCGACAATAGTCAAAAACTCTTGTTGGATACAAAAGTCTTTATGAAAGATCGATAGATGCAACTGCTTCACTGCGTTACGTAATCATTAGGTTGTATTCTCAGCAGTAATTCACCCACCTCACCTACTCGACACCCCGCTCCCTCTCTCCACCTAAAGTGAAGGTTATGAAGATAAAATATTTCCCTGACGGCAAGCGGAGCATGGTGGGCATGATAAATCGCTGTAACTAGTGTTCCTAATTATCAAAATCAAGCTGTTTCTTACGTTCCCTGTTCCTTTTGTAGGTTCCGTGACGAGAAGGTCAATCTTTTTAAAGATTTATTGCAAGCTGGAGTTGCCGAACAAAATTACTTGTACAAATTGATAAAGTTTTGGCAGTTGACAAAAGACCAGAAACAAGGGATACACATTGCAACGTGAGTACTCGATTTTACATTCCATTTTACTTGGGTATAAATGAAAATGCAAACGACAAACTGACAAACACGGAAATGCCTTCTTAGATAAGCGGAAACTAAGTGACTTGAAAAGCATGAAAGTTTTAGTTGTATCGTTTTACTTAGAATGGTCGCTGATGAAAAGAGTTTTCTCCTGTAAAAGTAGCCAAGAAAAGTTCAGAAAACATGCAACCATGTTCTCACAGAGAGTGGCGGTGGCAAACTTAATACTTCAGTGAAGTGAAGCCAGATCCTCTTCTTGCTATAAATAAAGCCCCTCAAACTCTTATTCGGGTCAGCCGGCTGTCACTGAATAACAGCGCACAAGGCCGGT
>BLFN01000844.1:1412372-1414872 GCA_014634225.1 Acropora yongei | reverse complement strand
GAATTCCCTTGGTTCTTTTTATCTTGATCACATAAAAAAATAAACAAGAAGGGAAGAAGCTTTTTCACCTAAAAGTATCTTTATTTTGAGCCTTTTGTTCCAAAAATGGCTAAAATGTACATTAAAAATGTAAAAGAAACTATGAACTCTAGCTAGAAGCTAGGAGATCACATCAAATCTAACTCAATCTTATTTATATAATTTTTCACTTAAATATATGTTCCACACACATCGTTTGGAAAGGATTCTAAAACAAGTAGTATTAATTTTACAAGACCACTACATAAGTCTAGTAACTCCACAGAGGTAATAGTTTTATTTTATGTTGGAAAAAGCACAAAATCATGTGAATATGTAGTATGAATATTAATTATACTGTGTATAGCAGTGAATTTAAACTGTTTCATGTTTGCATAACTTAACTGCAGACGTTAAGTTATGTAAACATGAAACAGTTTCACACCAACTGAATGGAAAAGTAGTAGAAACATCAGCTATTTTAATTAACTAAAGAACATGTTGTGTAGAATAATACAATACATAATACAAATAAGGATGCTTCAAACAAACATGATGAATGTGTAAATAATAATAATAAATTAAGGTGTAGTGAAAAAGCTGAAACCATTGGATGAGAGATGTACTGCCTCATTATTTAAAACTGGAAAAGTTAAGTTCTCCACCTGTCTCAAAAGTAGTTTTCTTCGGAACCTCCTTGCTGTAGGGTCGTTGTGCACAGCTCTTGGGCAAGAATTCAATCTTACCAATAGTTCTTTTTCTCTATCCTCTGAGACTAAAATCAAACTTTTTTCAAACAAAAAATTAGTAAGAATCTCAACAGTCTAACCACACACTGGTGGCTATAAGTTGGTTGAGCATTCCATGCCGACTGCCATGCGGGAGGTTGTGAGTTTGTGTCTGGCCAGACCATCACTCAGAGTCTTAAAATAACTGAGGAGAAAGTGCTGCCTTTGCAATTACATCCACACATGCACACTTCAAGTCTTTTTGGAAAAGGACTATAAACCACAGACCCTGTCTCACAATATCTTCCATGTTTATCAGTTCAATGTGGGATGTTAAAGAACCCACACTATATTAGAGAAGAATAGGGTATAAAGTTCCTGGTGTTATGGCTGTCCTTTGTGTACATGGGCAGGTACAGGGAGGTGATATAACTGGCATGGGACATAAAGTCATCTGTGTATATATTGTGGTTTAAATTTAGTTTTGGTGCAAAATAAAACTGATTCAATTTTTATTTTGTCATGTAGTCATTAGCATAATCTGGAACAATGGCAAATAAACCAGTACAAAAAACATTAAACCATGCAAGGATAAATTTAAACCACAACATATATCACCCTGCACTTCTGTGCAAAACTGGATCAAATTCAATGAATAACAGTAATCATCATTAATAGGCCATTTTCAAATAATTACCTTGGCCTCTTTGAAAAGTGTGTCCTGGTGCTTATCCTAATTCCTTTCATATGAAGATTAGCTTTCATTCACACGCAAATGCAAACTAATGATAATGTTATTATCATACGAAAAGATAACCAGCAGGACTTACTTTGAAAAAGAGGCCAAAGGTAATTTGGAAATGGCCTATTAATTTGTCCCATGGTAAACAATATTTCCAGCTCAGATAGTGAGCATGCATGCAGTCTATAGCTACAGGAACAAAGTAATCTAATTTAATTTAATAATTAATAACTAAAAATGTACAGTAATACAAACCGTTTTTGTGGGACAGTTGAGGTAGTTTTAACAGGTTTGCTCTTGATCTTTGCATGCAGAGTCTCAGATTGAAGGTTCTTTACACTTGACGTGTCTGACGTAATAGTGGATGCTACTGACTCTGTTTCATCATTGTCTAAAATGGGTTCAAATTCTAATGGAAAGAAAAGCAACAGGGCACCATCCTAATAAGAAAACGTTTAACAGCCTTTTATCAAGTACATATAATCTTATTCACAGGCCCAAATGTTCATAATAGAGGAAACTGTTGCTGAGGTCTTGAGTACTCAAGACTGAGGGCACAATCTCTTCCAATATGGACTGACCTACAGTAGGCCAGTGAATAAACTTTTTTTTATCTTTTTCTCTGGAGAATCAAGACATAAAGACATCAACAATATGCAGATTTTCTTCGCTACTCATCGCAGCAGTATTTTCTTTTTCATTGTCATTTGTCATCTCATCAGGATAATAAAACTCACTTTCACTGTGGTAGCTTCACATCAATAATAATTGACAATATAAAATGTTTATGTATGTTAAGTTTACTTGTTTAAAGAAACCACTGCAAAGTTCATCAGACACCAATCTCGCCTGGGTTAGCAGGCAAGATTGTAAAAAACTTCCTGCTGACAGAGCCAATCAGATCGCAGGATTTGGAGAATTCCACCCACCCACAAACTTGGAAAAAATAATTAAATCTACTTACAATGATTGCAATTAACAATAATTATTTGTTAATTAATAATAATAATAA
>BLFN01000844.1:1350727-1353227 GCA_014634225.1 Acropora yongei | reverse complement strand
AGCACATTATGCACCACTTAGAGACATACACAGGCACAGTTACTTGCTTCTAATAATTGTCATTCATTCTAACAAATTATTGTTACTAATGGCCTCTGAGCCATTTAGTGTGTGTATGTCAGTTGCGTTTATGCTTATGTTGCTGGTCAGGTTAGAGGATCAACCTTTTTAAATAAGTCTTCATTATGTTTATGAGAAAGCTCATAATTATTATGAACCTCGGCTTAAACGCAATAAAGCTTGTGGGACTGTTTTTGTAGTGGTGCTTGCATTTCAAGCAATTTCAGTTAACTGAAAGGATGTTAAAGTTATTGTCAGAACAAAATGGCAGACTTTTGGCCAAGCTACATGCTATGTGATCACAATAGAATTGTCCAAATAGTTGGCCTTCTCTCAGCTTATCTATCAATGTGAAGTAAAGCACACCCAACTCTGAAGTGTTATTTGCTTAATACCTCTTACTAAATGCATTTAAGTCAGTCTTCCCAAACACGTTGCAGCTTCTTACTCTCTGGAAGTACCCCCTGTCAAACATGATTGTCCGTTGAATTTGTCACAGATAACAGATGAGACATCTAGCCTTATTGTTGCCCAGCTTTTATTCTTACAGTCAGAGAATGGTAGAGCTCCTGTTCATATGTACATCAATAGCCCAGGTTTGAAGACTTGTTTTGAACAATAGTAATTATGCTTTTCAAATGACATTTTGACAGAGTTGAATTTTCATTAGATGTCCCTTTAGGTTGAGAGGCAAAATCTGAAGTATTCTAGGTATTTTTTGTTCCCATGCTTCATTTACATTCTAGCTAGTGGTCATTTATTTTATTAAAACGTCTGTTTGAAAAGTCTTGTTAGACCTTTTTCTCAATGGACAGTCATTGATAAGTGATTATTTTGACCTCACAACAATTCATTAAAGGGATTGCCTTTCAAAGATTCAACTTTTCTCAATCTATTTATCTCATTAGACAAAGAAAAAGCTGTGAATTCATCCCATTAGACAAAGAAAAAGTTGTGAGAGGTTTTTGTTTCAATGGTTTACTCCTCCTATTTGTAGGTGGCTCTGTCACTGCAGGGTTAGCTATATATGACACAATGCAGGTGGGTATGTGTTGGAGGTGTACTATCTATTTTTATCTGGATAAGAGGGAAAATTACTTTGTCACTGATTATTATTATGAAAGCAAGATTTTGACTTCGTCTTTTTAATGAACTCACCCCATTTGTTTTTGTTTCTTATTTTTTTCTTATATGAGGACAATTTTTCTCTGACATTAACGTGCTTCATTTGTTCCCACTTTAGAATGACAGATAGGCTTTACTTAGAATTCCATCAATTTATCAATAATACCATTATCCAGAATTTACATGAGATTCAAATTACTATGTCGTTTACCCAAACACGCAATTATTTGGTGAACGAAGCACAGGCAAAACAATAGGAAAAGCCCAGAATGCCGAACACCTATGCCACCAAGTTTGTTTTCCCATAACAGATGAAATGCTTTAGTCTGAAAACATTAATTTGTTTTTGTTGGTTTATTTTCAGTATATTCAACCTCCAATATCTACTTGGTGCATTGGCCAGGCATGCAGCATGGGATCATTATTGCTGACAGCTGGGAGTCCAGGACTAAGGCATTGTTTACCACATGCTAGAGTCATGGTGCATCAACCACACGGTGGCGCTAGAGTAAGTATCGCTCATCAAGATATGTGCACTTTAGTATACTGCATTAATTTCTTCTAAAATAGTGTTAAAATCAAAGCTTTAGAGAATACCGGTAGTATTTTGATGCAACGGCAGCCTGGAATAGCCATCGATCGGAGAATGCTGTGAGAGAATCGGAGAGATCGAGACTGATCGTGAACGCAGACGATGTTCTGGTGGTTGGTCAGAACCGGGAGGAGCACATAAAAATGTTGAGGATGATCACTTGTACTTTGGCGAGTTTTTGGTTGAGGTTGGCGGAATCGAAAACCGTCACAATGACGTGGAATACGACGGAGGAAGTTAGGCTCAAAAAGTCTCATCGAAGTCAAGAACATGGAACTCGATGATGAACGACAGTTTCGGTAACTCGGACACGTGCTCACGGACGAATTGAGTAAGCCGCCACACATTGCGCAGCAATGTGTCAGTTCAGCATAAACGAAATGGGCGGAGGTTAAGATCGACAGGAGGGTCAAAATGACGGAGACCTTAATTCGAGTAGGCTGGTATATGCGGTCCAATTGGGGCGGTAAATGCGGCCTAAAGGAAGAAGTTGGACCGCATAAGGGCGACAGTCTCTAGAAAAATGGTCGAGGGTGATTTTAGGTGTAAGGCATCACCCACGACCCGTAATGCCGAAAGGCCTGAAAGCGTTGACTCGAGTTACGGCTACTTCAACTAGAGAGTACTACAAATAGTAAAACGTCAACAATGTGAGAAATTTGTGAACGCCAGCATGTGAAATAAATATACCTTGTACCTATACCCTGTACCTTGCGCACATTA
>BLFN01000844.1:1325727-1330727 GCA_014634225.1 Acropora yongei | reverse complement strand
GGCTTATTAGTTGGAAATAGTTACCTTTATTTAGTTTAACAAAGTCACACTTCTTAGCTGTTCCATTCTCTGTACCTCTGTCAGCCGCATAGTCTAAACTTTCAGGCCCATCAAAAGAGTTTTCGCGTAGTTTCAGTTGTAAACTGTCAACTAAATATGACAAAAACGATTTTGAAAAAGTAACTCAATGAAACGGTAACCTGTTTAATGAGCAGCGGGATTACCTTCAAGTTCAAGTTTATCTAGTTCAAGGGATCGTTGTGTTTCTTCGACAGAAAGCAGCTGTTGTAGTGACGTAGGGATGACCGAGCTCACAACACCCTCGATCTCTAGGTCCATAAATGTGGAGAACTCATTCTGAGGAGATAATAGTGCAGGTTAAAACTCTCTGTGTCACATTTCCTTCTCGAGCAAGGCCTTACGTTTACCTCAGCAGCCTTCTTCCTGGGCAGCATCTTACAGAGTATTTCCTTTTCTACACACTCTGCTTTCTTGACGCCTCCCTGATCAAAACTCAATTGCCTCTCTGTCCTAAAATTGACATGAACATTAACTCAAAGTTGACGATAGCCCGGCTCAAACTTATTACATTTAATTCAATTAAATTCAGTGAAATTCTCGCTCCTTCAAGATGATAGAATCAAAACTTGATGCATTTAATGTAGATTTACACCTTATCCTACACCTCCTCCCAGTCGTCGTTCAAGCAACGAGCTGCTACTAAAATCCAGAGATGACAAGACTTTGACTATGACTTTGACATCACTTTCTATGACAGCGCATTCTCAGCTGCGGAACCTAACCTGTATGGAACTTATTGTTTCGCGAACTGAGTGAGATTTAATGCCTTTAATCATTGAGAAAATTCGTGAGCTTTATCCATGCTTTTTCACAATAATCTATTTAATTTTTGGTTAATATTAACATAATAGGATGAACAATGAAGCCAACGAATAATGAGCATAGTTTTTATCTTTTATAGGATTAGTTCTAACATTAAACGCATGTGAAAACTTAGGTTGAATACGACCTTTATAAATAAATGTTATTACGACCATCATTATACTTTGGAGGTGAAAATCTTAGAATTGCACGCACTTGATTTGAAAAAATTTGATTCGCCAGAAACGCAATCTTTGAACCAATGCCGTGACTAGTTTATCGTTTTAACTGCCGTAGGCGCACTCATGACACTTATAGATTTTACTCTGTCTAACGCCAGACGATTTAACTCGTCAACGGGGAACCCCTTGGCAGTGAAAGGGTTATCCGATTGGATTAACAGCCTCTTGTCAATGACCAATCGCCGTGAAAACGATCATATATGCCAAACTAATATCCGCTTAATTTGAGCAAATGTTGAGCAATTTAAAACTTACTTCAAAATGGTTTTTATGTCCAGAGGATTCCCGTTGAGGTCGAATAAAAGTGGATCTTGAATACTTTTGGCCTTTAACCTCGTACATAAGATCCTGACCGTGGGAGTCCTTTGAAAAGATTCGTAGAGACTGGTCGTACTTTCTGTTTCTTCTACTGTATGTTGTAGTGACTCATCTGAAAATTATTTTTTAGAACAAGCGTGGGACACAACAGTAATCATGTGAGCCTAAAGAGTAACCTTTCAACAACTGACATGGCCACGAGAGGGTGTGCACAAAATGGGTGAAATGATTCATAGAAGGAACGAAATTTGCCTAAATAGGTGTCCCCCATCATTGCACACTGTGTAACGGTATTTGCCGTTTTAAGCAAACGCGATACCAACACAACTGATCGCCTTTCTTTAGATGAAGCTGCTCATAGATAATAAGACTTTACAAGCATTTTAAACCCTCGATTGATCTGTCTCAATGATTGCACCAAGCTAAAAACCAAAATATTTCATAGAAAATATACATGGAAACTAAAATAATAGATTCTAATTCCTCTGAATAACTTACTATTCCCGCAGCGAGGAGATGGGATTTTAGAACTCTATTGTGACAGTGTTCCTCCTTCGCGCGATATATTGCAACCAATTAGCAAATACTTATATAGGTTTGGGTTAGAGTTAGTGCATCATGTTCTTGGTAGATATAATTAAAACTAACCAGAGGCATTTTCAGTGGTGGTTGTGAACTGTTCTTTATCTGGTGCAAATGAGCCCAAAACATTATTTGTGATCCCTTCCTCCGGATTGGACCACACATCGAACGATACCAATGGGGAATCTGGATTCGAGCTCGGTACAATATCTCCTCCAGTTTTTTCAAAGCTGTAAGTTTCTGGTTGTTGCATGAAGCCATTCAGCTGTTTTAGGTAGTCGATAGGGCATTTACTGGAAAGTTTGAAGGTATTTTCTGCAACAGGGATTAAAAGCAGCACTTGTTGAGATGTCTGTGCGCGAGTGTGCAGGGGATGTGAGTAGGGGGTAGGGGGGGGCAAAATCGATGGACCCCAAACGACCATAGTGATTAAATTTGGAAATCGTTGCGTCCCAGAATTTACCGAAACCTACTGTATCAAAAGAAAATCTCTAAAGATTGTTGCATTAGAACACAAAGGGACTGAAGTAGATGCCGAGAAATATACAATAAAACTGTGCTCAAGGGGCAAGCATTGCCACCTTCCACCCATCACGCCGACGAATAAAATGCCTTTAGGTAAAATGAGATAGGCTTGAAAACAAAGTAGCTCAAGGTTTTTTCTAACCCCTTGTAGTTTACAACAAACAAAACCACTGAAATGAATGGGGACAAAACATATACCGTACTGTTTCGATGAATGCATGAAATTCATGTATTTGGCAATGCAGAGGTCAGGGTTCGAGTTCCGTTTAGTTCTGAAATTTTCAGGCCTTTTTTGCGCTACTATATTGCTTATAAGCAGCGCTATTTGTGTCGCAAATTAATTGAAAAAATGCCACCAATGTAAATGCCGTTGAAGAAAATATGAGAATGAAAGATCAAATTTTGTATGCCGTGATGTTATCTGGTAACCTCAAGTGTTCGTTTTGTATAACCCAGAAATAAACATACAAACAAATAAATATCGCAACCGGATTTAAATGTCCCAGTGGTGATGATGATGATAGACTTTATTTGAAGAGGGTTACACGTAAAAGTGTTGCTGAGTAAACTGAAAGGCTAGTGATAAATTTGTGACCCTATATAATGGGATTCGATTTTGAGAAGGGATTTTGAGTTCGACTTAAACTCAACCCACAAACAACATTTGTAGTAGAGGTGTAAGGCAAGGAGTACAGCACAAGTGGACTTTGTAGACAAGCTTAAAACTAGCGTTTTGAGGCATTTATATAAATATCCCTGTTTAATTTTAATTTTTGTAACCAGATTTGGGGGTGAGTGGGCAAGGTGAGGTGTTATAGGACCGAAAGATATGCCAGTTTGCCGATTCGTTGGTAAAGTGGTGAGCAAGGAGATGTTTATTTGAAGATATTAAGCAAGAGCTTAAGGCAAGCGACGTTTTTGAGCCATGGACGGAAAAGAGGAAGTCAAGATTTTGAACACCAGGTCAGTGGTCTCTCCCAGATTTTCAAAGTAATCGTCTCCACTAGTCTCCGGGCTATCATGCAGGAGGTCGTGAGTTCAACTCCGGCCAGACCAACACTCAGGGTCTTAAAATAACTGGGGAGAAAGTGCTGCCTTTGTAATTACATCATGAAATGGTTAGACTTTCAAGTCTTCTCGGATAAGGACTATAAGCCGGAGATCCCGTCTCACAACCCTTGTTGTAAAAATAACTGTGGGACGTAAAAGAACCAACACACCATTCGTAAAAATCCGGGTGTTGTGGTCTGTCAGAAACCTGACAAAGGTAATAAATAAATAAAATAAAAAATAAATAAATAAACAGAAAAACAGCTCACTTTCGGTTGCCGTTTGTGGCTCAAAAACGTGGCTTGCCTAAGCTCGGTGAAAGAAGGGCTTACACAATGACGACGCCACGGCAACGAGAACGTCACGAACTTGCATATTTAATGAGTAAAAATAATTTTTTGCACGATTACAAGCAGAGTCATCGCCGACATTTTGATACCAAAACTGTACCATTCCCCCTGGGTTCCCTTGGGTTGCTCGTGGGTGTCCTGGGGGTCGACCCACGGGGGAATCAAATGATAAGTGCACGACGGCCAAGTCTCAGTGGGTCTGTTGGCTCAACCGATGGAACACTGCACCAGCAACACAGTGGTGTGAGTTCAAATCGTATTCAGGGGCGGTTGTTCGAAGCCTGGTTAGCGCTAACCGTTGGTTAAAAGGTATTAAAACGTATAGGTTTCCATGGTATTTAACGCTGGTTAGCGCTAACCATGCTTCGAGCAACCCGGGCCAGGCCTGCATTTTTCAAGCTTTTTTCGTTACTAAATAAGTAGCGTTAAAAAAACTGCGAGGATCACACCCTTTAAATTTCGTTTCAATCTGCAGTTCAAATACACGACTTTCATATATCAACGGAGACAAGAACGTTACAAATTTGCATAATAAACCATGAAAAACAACAGTTTTGCCCGCTTTGCGTGAGCTTTTTATTCATTTTTGTACATTCTTGTCCTAAACCCGGACACGACCTCTCAGTGACGACAAATTTTCATTGTTTTCGACCGGCCTTTAAAATCGCTCTCACCAATTTAATATTTAGGATAGTCATTACACGTGTGGTATGCCAAATGACTTGCAAAAAATTGAGATTGAGCAGAAACACAAAGTCACATTTCAGATGACTTTCTCGCTGTTTAACAACGTCAAAAACTATGTCCCTATTAACCCCTTAAAGTTCGAATGAGTGCTCAGGGCAGTTATAGATTTTACTCTGTCTAACGCCAGACGATTTTACTCGTCAATGGGGAACCTCTTGGACGGGAAAGGGTTAGCTAATGCAAGTTGTTCTTGCATAAGCTTCCGATTCACGACGACAGAGGGAAAAAAGTAAAATAACAATTATATCGACATAAGAATATCGCCGCCCCTTTATAAGAACCCTCTTTACAATTGCATGTGCAC
>BLFN01000844.1:1092885-1097885 GCA_014634225.1 Acropora yongei | reverse complement strand
GTAGGGCTAGGGATAACAAGGGTTACTTACATGTATCTACGGATAACAAGGGATGCTTCATTATCTGTGAGGACATGACAAGGGATGCCTAAAGAAGGGTTAGGATAACTACAAATACTTATAGTACAGCTAAACATAACAGACAAGGATAACTAAAAATGCTTATAGTACAGCTAAACATAACAGAGGACACTTAAGTATATCTAACAACTGTAACATTAAAATAACATGCAAAGCTTAGCTTATTATATGTAGGAATCCTTAGGTAAGTAGTGCTGGTTACTTACATGTATCTAAGGATAACAAGGGATGCTTAACTATATCCAGAGATGACTAGGGATGCTTAAGGATGGGTAAAATAACTACATAAGCTTAAATACAGCTAAGGATATCGGGAGACACTGAAGTATATCTAATAACTGTAACAGTAAGATGACATAGGAAGCTTACTTACTATTATATCTAGGGATGCTTGAATAAGTGGGGCTAGGGATAAGAAGGGTTACGTAAATGTATTTAAGGATAAAAAGGGATGCTTAATTATATCCAGAGATGATTAGGGATGCTTAAGGATTGGTTAAAATAACTACATATGCTTAAATACAGCTAAGGATATCAGGAGACACTTAAGTATATCTAATAACTGTAACAGTAAAATGACATAGGAAGCTTAATTATTATTATTATATCTAGGGATGCTTGAGTAAGTAGGGCTAGGGATAACACGATTGACTTACATGTATCTAAGGACAAGAAGGAATGCTTCATTATATCCACAGATGACTAGGGATGCTTAAGGATGCGTTAGAATACCTACATATGCTTAAATACAGGTAAGGACAACAGGAGACACTTAAGTATATCCAATAACTATAGCAGTAAAATGACATGAGAAGCTTAATTATTATTATTATATCTAGGAATGCTTAAATAAGTGGGGCTAGGGATAACAAGGGTTACGTAAATATATTTAAGGATAACAATGGGATGCTTAAGGATGGGTAAAGTAACTACATATGCTTAACTACAGCTAAGGACATCGGGAGAAATAAGAATATCTAATAACTGTAACAGTAAAATAACATGGGAAGCTCAATTACTATTATATCTAGGGATGCTTAAGTAAGTAAGGCTAGGGATAACAAAATTTACTTACAAGTATCTAAAGATAACAAGGGATGCTTAGTTATCTGTGAGGACATGACAAGGGATGCCTAAAGATGGGTTACGATAACTACATATGCTTATAGTACAGCTAAAGATACCAGGAGACACTTAAGTATATCTAATAAATGTAACATTAAATTAACATGGGAAGCTTAATTATTATTATATCTAGGAATCCCTAGGCAAGTAGGGCTAGGGATAACAAGGGTTACTTGCATATATATGTAAGGATAACAAGGGATGCTCATCTCTAAAGACATGACTAGTGATATTTTGTTTTGTTTTTCCAGGTTTTGCACCGAAGTGGAAGGGTGATCTGCGAACTGGACACTAAATCCCACGCGAGGCATATCCCCTTCTCAGCACCGGCCCATGCCTAGAAACTCACAAAGGACAGGCACAACACCGGGAACTTCATGCCCTGCTCTTTTCGAATAGTGTGTAGGTTCTTTAGTGTCCCACAATGAACATATATACACATGGGAGGTAACTGTGAGAAGGGACCAACGGTTTATCGTCCTTATCCGAGAAGACTTGAAAGTGTAACCATTTCCTGATTTAATTAAAAAGTCAGCAATTCCTACTCCGCTATTTTAAGACCCTGAGTGCTGGTCTGCCCAGAGTCGAACTCACGACCTCTCGCATGACAGCCAGATGTTCCACCATTGAGCCATCGGTACGTGAGATGCTTAAGGATGGGTTAGGATAACTACATATGCTTATGTACAGCTAAGGATAAAAGGAGATCCTTAAGTATATCTAATAACTGTAACATTAAAGTAACATGGGAACCTTAATTATTATTACATCTAGGGGTTCTTTAGTAAGTAGGGCTAGGGATAACAAGAATTACTTACATGTATCTAGGGATAACAAGAGATGCTTAACTATATCCAGAGATGACTACGGATGCTTAAGGATGGGTAAAATAATTAAGTATGCTTAAAATACAGCTAAGGATATCGGGACACACTTATGTTCATCTAATAACTGTAACAGTAAAATGACATGGGAAGCTTAAATATCATTATATCTAGGGATGCTTAAGTAAGTAGGGCTAGGGATGACACGATTTACTTACATGTATCTAAGGACAACAAGGAATGCTCAATTATATCCAGAGATGACTAGGGATGCTTAAGGATGGGTTAGAATACCTACATATGCTAAACTAAAGCTAAGCATAACAGGAGACACTTAAATATATCTAATAACTGTAACAGTAAAATAACATGGGAAGCTTAATTATTATAATATCTAGCGATGGTTAAGTAAGTAAGGCTGAGAATAACAAGATTTACTTACATGTATCTAAGGATAAAAAGGGTTTCTTAATTATCTGTGCGGACCATCAAAAGGGATGCCTAAAGATGGGTTAGGATAACTACATATGCTTATAGTACAGCTAAAGATAACAAGAGACACTTCAGTATATCTAATAAATGTAACATTAAAGTAACATGGGAAGCTTAATTATTATTATATCTAGGGATGCTTAAGTAAGTAGGGCTAAGGATAACAACGGTTCCTTACAGGTATCTAAGGATAAAAATGGATGCTTAAATATATCCAGAGATGCCTAGCAATTCTTAAGGATGGGTTAGGATAACTACACATGCTCAAGTAGAGCTAAGAATAACAAGAGATATTTAACTATATCTAACATTAATTGTAGCATTAAAATTACATAGGAAGCCTAATTCTTATTATATCTAGGGATGCTTAAGTAAGTACAGCTAAGGATAACAACGATTACGTAGATGTATCTAAGGATAACAAGGGATGCTTAATTATATCCACAGATGACTAGGGTTGCTAAAGGATCGGTTAGAATAACTACATATTCTTAAGTACAGCTAAGGGTAACAAGACATACTTAAGTATATCTAATAACAGTAACATTTAAATAACACAGGATGCTTAATTATTATTATTATTATTATTATTATATCTAGGGATGCTTAAGGAAAGAGGGCTACGGATAACAGGGGTTATAACAAGGGATGCTTAATTATATCCAGAGATGACTATGAATGCTTAAGGATGGGTTAGGATACCTACAGATGCTTAAGTACAGCAAAGGATAACAGGACACACTTAACTTTATCTAGTAACTGTAACATTAAAATGACATGGGAACCTTAATTATTATTATATCTATAGGGATGCTTAAGTATGTAGCACTATGAATAACAAGGGTTACCTACATGTATCTAAGGATAACAAGGAATGCTTAATTATATCCACAGACGGGTACAGATGCTTAAGGATGGGTTAGAATACCTACATATGCTTAACTACAGCTAAGGATAACAGGAGATCCTTAAGTATATCTAATAACTGTAACAGTAAAGTAACATGGGAAGCTTAATTATTATTACATCTGGGGGTTCTTTAATAAGTAGGGCTAGGGATAACAAGGGTTACTTACATATATGTAAGGATAACAAGGGATGCTTTATTATATCCACAGATGACTAAGGATGCTTAAGGATGGGTTAAAATAATGACATATGCTTAAGTAAATTATGCTTAAAGTAGCGCTAAAGATAAAAGGAGACACTTAAGTATATCTAATAACTGTAACAGTAAAATAACATGGGAAGCTTAGTTATCATTACACCTAGGGATGCTTAAGTAAGTAGGGCTAGGGATAAAAACATTTACTTACATGTATCTAAGGATAACAAGGGATCCTTAATTATATCCACAGATGACTAGGGATGCTTAGGGATGGGTTAGGATAACTACAGATGCCTAAGTACAGCTAAGGATAACAGGAGATATTTAACTATATCTAATATTAATTGTAGTATTAAAATTACATGGGAAGCTTAATTATTACTATATCTAATGATCCTTAAGTAACTAGAGCTAGGGATAGCAAGCGTTCCATAAACATATCTAAGTATAACAGGGGAAGCCAAGTTATATCTAGAGATGACTAGGGATGCTTAACGATGGGTTAGCATACCTACATATGCTTAACTAAAGCTAAGAATAACAGGAAACACTTACGTATATCTCATAACTGTAACAGTAAAATAATGTGGGATGCTTAACTAAGTAGGGCTAGGAATAACAAGATTTACTAACATGCATCTAAGGATAACAAGGGATGCTTAATTATCTGTGAGGACACGAGAAGGGATGCCTGAAGATGGGTTGAGATAACTACATATGCTTAAGTATATGTACAGCAAAGGATAAAAGAAGATCCTTAAGTATACTTAATAACTGTAACATTAAAGAAACATGGAAGCTTAATTATTATTACATCTAGGGGTTCTTTAGTAAGTAGGGCTAGGGATAACAAGGGTTAGTTAAATGTATCTAAGGATAACAAGGGATGCGTAATTATCTCTCAGAACATGACTAGGGATTCTTAAGGATGGGTTAGGATAACTAAATATGCTTAAGTACAGCTAAAGATAACAGGAGATACTTAAGCATATCTAATAACTGTAACATTAAAACAACATTGAAACCTTCATTATTATTATATCCAGGGATGCTTAAGTAAGTAGGGCTAGGGATAACACGGGTTACTTACATGTATCTAATGATAACAAGGGATGTTTAATTATATCCAGAGATGACTAGGGATGCTTTAAGATGGGTTAGAATAACTACAGATGCTTACGTACAGCTAGGAATAACAATAGATGTTCAACTATATCTAATATTAATTGGAGTATTACAATTACACGGGAAGCTTAATTATTATTATACCTAGGAATGCTTAAGTAAGTAGGGCTAGGGATAAAAACATTTACTTACATGTATCTAAGGATAACAAGGGATGCTTAATTATATCTACAGATGACTAGGGA
>BLFN01000844.1:1080264-1088310 GCA_014634225.1 Acropora yongei | reverse complement strand
CTTGGCATAAAGTGCTCAATGCTGTGGTAGCAGAGCTAGGTATACATAAGTTGAACGATTAAAGATGAGAATCGATGCGTCATCTTTAATCGTTCAACTTATGTATGTATATATATATATATATATAGTAACGTGTAGTTAACGTTCTTGTGTAACGGTTTTTATTCGCCCCTGAGGAAGGCCGATTTGTGCGGTCGAAATATAGGCGTAAACTGAAGTTGTGTCATCTCTTCATTTGTGTTCTATTATATATATATATACATATACATATACATATACATATACATATACATGTGTGTGTGTGTTCCCCTTCCCTTGCTTTGATCAAGAATTCGTAGTGGATTGTGATGCCACTGACTATGAATGGGGTCTGCAGTGCGAGAAGTGTGCGAGGAGGAAGTCTCTCCAGGTTACAGCTCGAGCACCACTAGTTAACAGCTGCCCTGGTTATCCTTGAAAGAATTGCACTCGACATCATGGGACCAATGCCAACAACTGAATCAGGTAACAAGTACATCCTGGTCATTGGAGATTCTTTCATGAAATGGAAAGAGGCGTTTGCTATTCCAAACTGGGAAGCAAGGACCATAGAGGAGAAGCTGGTAAAACAAGTCATTTCCAGGTATGGAGCGCCAGAGAGGATCCATTCAGACCAGGGAAGGAACTTCAAATCCAGGCTGTTCTAGGAAATATGTTTGCTGTTCAGCATGGACAAGAGCAGAACCTCTCCATACCACCCAGAAAGTGATGGAATGGTTGATAAGATAAACTGTACCTTGCAACACATGTTGGCTGAGTATGTGTTTGACCATCTGCTGCTGGTGATGGCCTATCCTTCTGGCTCCAGTTGTTCAAACGCTGGATAGCACTATCCACTGGATAAATCATTATCCACTGGATAACTCAATTGGTTTTGCTAGTGTTTACCCGCTGGATGGTGATTTATCCAGTGATCAGCACTATCCATCGTTTGAACAACTGGGGCCTGGTGTACATGCATCCACACAGTGCACTCCATTTTATCTTTTGTTTGGCTGTGAGGTACTATCATGCTCTGTCATGCCATGGTTAACTTTACAACGGTTTGAACTCGTGACCTCGCGATACCGGTGCGACACTCTAACCAACTGAGCTATGAAGTCCTGACTTTTTCAGGCTTCTATACGCGATTGCTTAAATTGCGTTCATAACTGCGATGATCATAGCTAACTTGATTTCAAATCCGCAGTTCAATATACGAAACATTTCATATATCACTTCACATTTACAACACTATGTCCATTCACTTCTTCAACTAGTCAAGGGTCAAAGCTTTTTGCAAGTCTCATGAGTATTTTTTCATCCTGCCACCTCCCTTGTCCCTTCCTCATTCTTGCCTGTTTATGGACATTGAGACATCACTGATAAGGTGTCAAGGACACTTTCTTTTTAATTACTGCATCACCTGTTACTTTGGATTTATGTTGTTCTATGGTTATAATGGAAAATGTGTGTGAGTCTGTGTAAGGAACAAATGTTTGCTAATTATCATTCTGTGAGTTTGCAGTAAGCTACTTATCGCTGGTGTTATGGTTTTCTTGCACTCACATTCGTAACGAAAGAAATCTGGTATGTTCTACAGATTTGGAATCAGTAAGTTGGGGAAAGAACACTGATTTTGGATGCTTGTGTTGATTTCATGAGATATAATATTATGAACAAGCCACAAACTAATTGGCTTCAATGGAGAATGCTGGTGCCCAGACCCCTACTGAAGAAAAGGACTGCCAAATGGAGGAATTTGGAACAGTGGAGGAATTTGGAACAGTGAAGAGACACCTGGATGAGAAAGAGCTATAACTGAACCCTAAAGCCACCGAAGATGATTATGTTTTTGGCTCTCACTCACGTAAACTAACAGAAAAAGCACAAGAAAAAAGGATCAATCACCTTCAGAGGCAACAGACTGCAGCCTTGAAGTCTGTTCCCAAGAAAACAAATGAACTGTCTACACTAAATGATTACACAAACAACCTGCACTCAGTCAAAACTGAAATTACTGTATTACAGAATTTGTTGGAAGAGTACATTAATGGCTGTGACAGACTCATTTGAGTGAAGTACCACCTGGTGAGGGTAGGGGTAGCGAACGAGAACAGCATGGGACATTTTGCAGTACCTTAATGAAGTTGCTGCTTGGATAACTCATACATGGCAAAGTTTGTTCGAGAACCTAGATTCACACAGCACAAAACACAATCTTTCGAAGACCAGTTCGAGGAGGTCAGCAAGGGATAAAGAAAGATTCATATTAGCAGAATTACGTGCTGAAAAGTCATTGCTGAGGCAAAGGCAAGCTCTTTCAGCTGCAGAGGAGAATTTGAACCTCGAAATGGAAATAGCTAAGGCAGCAGCAAGAGAAAAATTGCTCAGGCAGCCGAACGAGGAGAAGGAAGTACTTTCTCCGTATTACCGTCCTCTATTGCATCATTCTGTGCCCTTTCAAAGCGACTGGAGAGCCCTGTCATAGCATCATCATCATCATCATCAGCTTCACCTTTGAATGAGACAATTGCAAACCACAACATGCCTGTTACAACCACAACTGCTCACATGAAAGCTAAGACCCAAGTAACGTCAACTTTAATGGGTACACCGGGCAGTTCAGCCATGTCAAGCAAGAAGCCAGCATTGAGCCCAGAAGCTGCAGTGTCCAGAACACATTTGTGAAAAGAACCACCTCTACACCATGTGATAACTGTGTTTCAGATCTTACAAAGGGAAACTGCCATTGAACATTGGAATGTCACGCACCTACGACTGTAGAACATACCTTCTGGGATGTTCGTTTAATGATGCACCTTGATACTTTGCACTACAGTCAAAAACAATGCAAATTTTCCTGGGTTTCTTGGGGCGATAAATATCATGTGGTACTTTCGGTGTCTAACCCGTTGCAATCACGTTGCGTTCACGAAGTTAACGTAAACCTTTCCAATAGTTCTCATCACAGCATTTTCTTCCTTTGTTCCACATTTTGATCACAAGTTAATAACTTGTGACCATAAACTTAAATAGAACTTGCAACTTCAATTCAACAACATTCTGTTTGTAACTACTGACTTAAGGAAAATTAAAATTTTTTGTGCTGTTTCACTCCATGTCACACAAAGATTATTTTGAGCAAAAAAAAACCTTGGGGGTTTATAGCGAGTTTAAGGAAGTACAATGACATGGTTTGTTCTTTTTTTCTTTGTTTAAGATTTCCCCAACCATATTAATTTTGGTTCTAAATTTTCTAACCAAAAAAAAAAGCCAAACACTAAGAAAGTCTCAATATTTGTACTGCTTTGAAAATTTTAAATCCCAGGAAAACTTTGAACTTGCCTCAAAGTTATTTTTGAGGAAATATCTTTTTAGATACCACTGTAGTTCAGTATGAACACAACAAGTATCTCTATAATTGCAGCAAGATACCACTTCTGCTTCATAACTTATAAGTTATAACTTACAAGTTAATAATAAGTCACCCGCATAATTTAACTTACCAAGAATGACCTTGACTGATTTTTATTTCAATCTTTAAACCCTTATTTCTATTTTTGTCTGGTGACCAGTTAACTAAAAACATGACTGAGTTCTTATTTCTTCACTGTCGACTGGCTTACCAGATTTTTATGCTTACCAGGGCACGAAATTAACTTTTTGGGCAAGGAGCCATCTGGCTCCCAAATTTTCCAAAGTGGTCGCCAAGGCCAAAAAGTTAGGAGCCATTAAAAAAAAAAAAAGATAGTTGAAAAACCCGGCTGCCGGTATTAAAGGTCTTGAAAAATAACTAACTAAATGGAACTATCGCAACGCAATTCTTAGAGTCGCACCATTTCCCAAAATAAAATCATATGCCAATCTCAATATCAAACATCCGCAAAACTAAAAAAATCGCCAATCACCCGGAAAATTTAGGGCGCGTTCGATTGGAATCAATCCGGAATTAGAATTGGAATAATGCGAGTAAGCATTTGTTTGAGAGTTATTCTCATTCCGGAATACCTGGATTTCCATGCCGGCTTTTCAGCCCTCAGGAGCAGAATAGTCGCAATATATTCTTAATCCGGAATATCCCAAACGAACGTGCCCTTACTGACACGCGATTGGAAGACATGTTGTTCTAGTTATTTCAGTTTTCCTCACCGTTGCTGACGTCAGCGAGGTACAAGAAACGTTGTGGAATGTTTGGCCCCAAAATGCGCCTTTTTTTTTCCGACAGCTATTTTCCACCCAAACGCAAAACCAGCACAATATTCTAAGTGCCATATTCGTCTGCATCTTTTATTTTCAGTTCTCCAACTCTTCGTTTCGCGAGGCAAGCGGCTCCAATTTGTGGTGACAACGAGGTTTCCTCGCACCTTCCAAACTACAAGATAATAAATATAATCCTCATTATGAACACAGAAACGATTAATAAAACTAAAAAGACATGTTACGGAAATGTTCAAAATACAAACCAACCTTTTTAGTGGCCTTCTTCGTCAAAAATAATTTCTCAGCGAGCCGACGACGCTAGCAAAACAGGAGGCAACAACTATTCGCACGTGTCAAGTTTAAAACCTTTTTTGCATCTCTGAACTGCAAACAAACGATGATTACTTTGCATTAGTCAAGAAATACGTCTCAATAAAACAAAAATATGATATTTTGCGAGCTCTTAGAGCACCATTTTACCTGATTTCTTTTTCTTTCGACAGTCACACAAATACACCCGTCGTTGGCAAAGAAGGGACCTTGTCAAAACAACCGTTATAAGCGCGGGAAAATGTAACGGCAGGCGCGAGAAGTGTTCATTATGTAAGCATACACAAAATATCCTAAGCAGCAGGATCGTCTTCCCCTAACCACACACTGAAATTGTTGTCATCCATTTCACGGTTTCTGTTTTTTTCAACGTTACGACCGTAACTCATGGATATTACGTCAGGGACCACGGAGACAATTTTAAGTGGGAGGGCCAAAAATCTGGCCATGTCAAACTAGCATTTGGGTTCAATGTTTCATCATTTATCATGCATTTGCACACTATCAAAAAATTATTTATTCTGGAGCCCTAAGAAGGTTAAATCGGGCAAAAAAGTGGTAGAGTTTAGCCCTACCAGCCCCTCCCCCTTCAGCAGTCCCGTAGAAAATAAATAAATGAAATTTGGAAAAAAAAAAAACATTCAGCAAGTCGTTGTAACAGGAGACCTTGGCCCAAGTAAGAGCTGGAATGAGAAAACTCGGAGACGGACGCTGAAACAAGCATTTCAAATTATTAACAATCTTTAATGTTATTTCTCATCATGGCAATACAACAGCATCACAATCAATGATAAACTTACTATTCAATAATAATTACTGAGTGACCTGATATTAATTTAAAATAACGTGCATTATCTTTTTTTCGACAAATAAGTAAAAAATAATACCAAATTCATTACTACTCCAAATTACAATAACACTATTGGTACTGTAGATCATTTTTGCATTATTCAGGCTCTCAAAGTAATGGCAAGAAAAAGAGATGATTCTTTCCAGATATTATGTTAGCCACATCCAATGATTGATGCCAGTATAGAAGATGTAAAGGAAAGGTGCTGTTAACGTTAGTGAAAGTTACCACGGTATTACACCATAAATACAGTCATTATTATTACGATTATTATTGCCTGAATTATTTTGGACCGTACAAGTACAGTAATTTTGTATTTAGGGGATAATATATGTTCTAATCATTTTCTGTCCTATCCTGTCCTGTCCAGATCTGTAATTCGATTTTTCTACAGAGAACCGAGATGAAAAACTTCTCACTTACGTATGGATGGGATTTGAGTTATCATTTAACCCAACATTATTAATTGCTTGCAATGGTAACGCTATATTAACCCTTAGTGGAAATGAAATACAAGGTAAACAGTACATAGGAACGCATGCAAATTCAGAATAAAATTGAGTATCGCTTCACAATAATAATTGATGTGAACATAACCTACTGCTAGTTAGAATGTTACTGAGCTGTGGCCACCAACACTACAACTAGGTGTTTTCCTCTAAGCCATTAAATTCTTGTTGCTAGCAGATTTATAATCCAACTTCTTTCCATAATGAAGAGAATCACCATGTAGTTTAACCATTCCATTATGGAAGTTATATCTGGGTCAATACATGGTTTCTTGCCTTTGGTGGAGCTTTTTGTGTCTTCATTGTCCATCAATACGTACATTCATGATGAATCAAAGGCTTAGAATCCAAACATTTTGAATCCAGGCAGTTTACTTTCTTCCTTTTTTTCTTCCTTGCTCTTTTGTTTCAATCGGGAGATCTGATTCAGTTCCTTTATGATATCAGTGTGATCTTTTACCATCACATACATCTTCTCCACTCTGAAGTCAAAGGAAACCAACCCAATCAAGAACGTACAACAACTTAAACTTCCAAGAATTCAAGAAAATTCAACATAGGCATATGGGCTGGGGGAGGGGGCAGCGGGGGCTGAAGCCCTACCAAAATTTGGGCAGCAAGAGAAATTTGGGCAAGGCCAATTTTTACAGAGCTTTGCATGTATGTGTGTGGGTGTTGTTTTTTTCGAAGAGAGATGTTTTCAATTTTAAAGTGATTTTAGCGTGGTATTAAAGGCCAGTTAAATTCATACGAGACAAAGGTTACCTGGCAGGTGATGTACAGGACATACATATTTGCAATAATATTATTTTTTTGTTGGGCACTAGCTGTATTATTCTGCACTACGTAGTTTGTGTCCGGTGTTACCAGTCTTGAATTAAAGAGAGTGAATTTTAGCATAGCTTTCCAGAATCATATCATGCTCTGCAGAACGATCGTTAAGTGGGTTGCACAGGTTGAAAACTTAACTCCAGCAGCACCATGGGCAACAAATGTGTCAGTAACGTAGCATTCATTAGCATTGATAGGGTATATGCCAATGTTAACTCTGCGGCCAACAATGATACAGATTGTACCATAGATATCTTTGGCCATCAAAATGGCAGAGACAGCTACATCTTTTAACACGTTTTATGAGCTCAATTAAATATATTCATATGTAGGAATATTTTCACTTCATATGTAGGCCTATGTTAGTGCATCATTGACCCTTGCTTCTGTTTTACGGCTTTGTATGAATTCCGGCAAGTTGCAAGAATTTTTTGGGCAAATGGTTCACTGGCCCCCCCTCCCCCTGTCAAAAAATTGCCCATATGCCTATGATTTTCAATAACTGAAGACTTATTTTTCTAGCCTAAAATCACACAGCACTGGGATGGCTTTGATGTCAAAATTTTAAAACCATATTCAAAGAACTGTACATGTGGTATTAATAGCTACTGAATATCTGTAAAGAGTGAAACCCAAAACACAATTTTCTTATATAAACTGGAGTGCTGTGCTCAGTCTTGAGATATCGAGCTGAACACAGGAAGAGAAATCTCCACTCACGCATGTTATTCTCTATATGTTACACACAAACCTCTTTTCCTGTTGTTCAAGTTTCCCAATAATTTGCTGCATACCAGGTGAAACTTCAGTCTGTTGTTCCTCTTCCTCGACTTCTGCTTTGCCAAATGACACAAATAATTCCACCAACTACAGAAGAAGAAATATAAAGAACTTTCCAGTGAAAATCACTTATGTCCAGAAAGGCACATGAGGCTCAATTTTGATAAATGTCATGAAAGGTCCTGCTTAAAAGGTCTATGTGTAAACCACCTGTTTGTGACTTTAAGGGATAGCTTTTGTATTCAAGTTATTTTTAGGTTAGGATTAAAGTTACTGTTTATGTCTCTTCAAGGAATGTAGTTAGGAGGACACTTTATGACTTTTATTCTATGTATTTCCCGCCAGAAGTGATGGTGAAGTTTATGAGAAAGGCGACAGGACACTTTGTTATCCTTGTTGAAGATGGCAATACATCTAATTGCGTGCATCTCTGGACTTCCAGTATCTGATCACTTGTGATGAGAAATACGGACAATAAAGGTCATAGAATTTTCTCCTAATTCTACTCCTCAAAGAGGCAAACCC
>BLFN01000844.1:966522-969022 GCA_014634225.1 Acropora yongei | reverse complement strand
CGCCCCTACAATGCCCTGCTAACCACACAGTACAATACTGCCAATTTTTCTGCAATTTTTCAATTTCATCTTTCTGGTAAAATGGCTTCCGCAAGATCCAAGGAAATGCCTGATGCTTCAGATTAAAAGGAAGACGTTTTCACTCACATTACTATGAAAGAAATGTCTCAAATCTGTGCAGAATGCCAGTAATGAAGAAAACAACCAGAATTTTGATCTTAAGACATGTGAAAATGATGATTATTTGGATCAAGAATAATTTGTTTGTAGACAAAGACGAAGGAGATGATAATGCAAGCAGCGACAAAGATGTGCCCACTGAAAATCGGTTGCAAGTGCCACAAAATGTGGTTCATTGCTCTTCCTTGCAGTGACAAATAGATTTGGAAAATTTTTCACTTCAGCATGGTCCAACCAAAAACCTTGGAGATAATGCTACAGCGAAAGCTTTCTTGAACCAATTCCTTGGTGATGATTACCTTGATCACATTATTAATTTTGCTACGCCATAGGACACACTCACTCCTAAGGTGACAACAACCTCACAAGAAAACATTCCAAAATTGCTCAGTGGAATAGTGACAATCCCTATATGAATTTGTCAACCTTTCTTTTCATTTGTTATCTTTAGCTTTTGGTAGAAAATCTTCTAAATTGTTGCGAGGTGTACACCATGTGCATATAGCTTGCAGGGAAAGGACAACCACAGGTAGTTTTGTTAGGCAAATTGTATTGCTTGTTGCACTTCAGGCTTGATTAAACACTATAACAAAACATTTTTTTGTGTTAAAAGTTTGGTTTCTTGTGAATTCTTAGCCTTGGATTTAGTAAATTGAGAACACTTTTTTTCCATTGACGCCAGCAATGGTGGAAAATTCAAATTTTACTAGTATTTTAACTGAGAGATATTTTCTTTTCTTTTTGAAACATATGTTGCATTTTTACCAGCCTTTCCTTCGGTCTTCTGAGTAAGTAAACTAGCTGAAAAATTACAGTGATTGCTGCGAATAAGGTTTTTTTTCTAGATACTGTATTGCTTTGCTTAAATGTCTCTGGTGAATACTTCAAAACATAAGCAACATTTATGAAAAGTTTCATGGCAAAAAGAGAATGAGAAGTGATTGAAAATTGCAAATTACTGTGACAGGAGTGTATTTTCATTTTGGGGAGCCATTTTCTCCGGATTGAGAGGGGTAGTCTGGGCTAGGTCTCTGGGTCTTAAAGGGTAAAATGTCAATTAAACAATGTTAACCACCCTAACCTGACGTGTGGTCTTGTAGTCCTTTGGAGTCAGTGTATAACTTAGTTCGATAAGTTTGGTCAAAAGTTACTTAATGAACTGTTTATATTCCATAGCAATATTTATTGATGATGTCCAAGTCTCTTGGAGTTATACTTTGTAAGGAATGACAAACGCTAAGTAAACACTTTAAGTAAAGGAAGATCCACTGTGTTAAAGATGAGAAAGTTCACCATGATTAAAAGTGAAAAAAATAATAATCACAAGCAAACTCCTTTGTTTTCAAGATTTGAAAGTCTCGCATTTTGTCTCAAAAGATTCTTGAAAGCCCTTGATAATTTGAATTTCTTGAAAGGCCTCAAAAGAATATTTGAGCCTTGGGCCTCAAAATTTTCAAAAGGTTCAAGAATCAAAGATTGGACTTTCAAAATCAAGTTTTGAGAGACAAGTTACCTTTGACCTGTACTCTATTTGGTGCATTTGGTGCAATGATATAACTATACATGTGGCATCGAATAAAATTATTGATCAGCAATATCATTTGCATTAAATCAAACACATTGTACTTACAGTAAGTAAATCTATGTAATCGTCATTATCATCATCATCATCCTCATCCCTTCTTGTGCGAATTATACAAGGTATATCAGATAAATCTGTGGTACACTTTGGATGCCATGACAATTCACATTCTGTGGAAAATTGACAAAAAAGATAAAAGAGTCTTTTTACACCCCTAATGCCTAGCATGGACTACCAGCAACAATAATAATAATTACAGTATTAAAATCCAAATATCATATTTACCCGTGTATAAGTCAACCTTTCATCCTTTTACAGCCTAAACATTGGTCCCAAAAATCACCTTCAACTTATACATGGGTCAAAAACTGAGGCAAAAAAAAGTCCGGGTCAAATTTTTTTTGTGTAACCACAATGTACCTGAGAGCAAGTTCTAAGATAAAAGAAAAAACCTGTTTTTTCGCTCTAAAATGGGGGGTTGACTCATACACTGGATCTAATTATACACAGTTATTTAAAATAATTTATGGTAAATAGCTTCTTTAAATTTGGTTGTTTCTTATACAGCTTGGAAATGATTACTGTATACCTAAAGTGAATGAGACATATACAGGATTGCACTAAAATGTGACAAATAATGATTTCAATGAGCATCATTGAGTATCCGCATGCTCCCACTTCTCTTTTAACTTCACCATTACTTGTGGCAAGAAATATTGACAAGAAAGGTCACCAAGT
>BLFN01000844.1:788535-793535 GCA_014634225.1 Acropora yongei | reverse complement strand
GTACTTGATATGATCAAAGTAAAGTTCAGAACTATGCTAGTCTTATTCTCAGGTTGAAGTCATGTAACATGCTTTATTAAGTGTACGACAAACGGAATGATGGACAACTACAAACAAGATTTGGCTGGGCTAGTCCCAGTCCTTCCATAGATGTCTGAGTACTTCTCTATCTCCCCCAAGTCTTTAGTGTGCCTCCACTGTATTGCATGTGGAGGGGTGGTAAAGACTGATATAAATAACAAAACGACTGTAGCAAGACAACACAACTGATGTAAACAGGAATGTTCCTTAGTTCTTTGGATATGTCATAACTCGAGGAGGCCTTTGTTGTTGTGATCTCTGAGCCTACTTAAGGCCAATGGGATTTTCTTTGTTGAAGGAGGCACTGCAGGACTTGCATCAGACACAACAGTTGACTTTGCAGGACTCCTTGGTTGAACAGGTGTTGTTCCGGGGTCGGGTGGTGGTTTGGGGGAGGTGGTACACTGGTCCCCACTAACATTGGTCTTGTCTTCTAGGGTTAGAGTTGTAGACTGGAGTGCCATAAGTATGGGGATGATATCTTTGATGGGTCTTCCAAAGATGCACTGAGCCAGGGACAGCTTAGTGCTGGTATCAGGGGTATTTTGGTGTTGTAGTATGGCCTGTTGGAATACGTTGGTGTTAAGATTGCCATTGGGACTTGTGTTATTGGTGTTCAGCTGTTTGACGGTTTTTGCTCCAATCTCGGTCCTACAGTTTGAGTGTGGGAATGCCACTGAGAATAGGAGGTAATGGACTCCCCAATCTTTCAAGGACTGTTGTGTTGATTGTGCCGTGAACTGTGGTCCTCCGTCAGTGGCACATTCATTGTCGATGCTGAATGTGGCAAAGATATGCCTGAGGCATTCAATGAGAGCAGCAGAACCATCACATGTGTGTTTGATGATGGGCCAGTTAGAGTATATGTCGACTACTACAAGGTAGGTGATGCCCTTGTTGTGAAAGTAGTCGGGGCAGATACATTGGAATAGGTATGTTGGCAGTGTGGGGGGGTAAGGTGGAGCACTTGGTTGTGAAGGAATTATGCGGTTGCAGTGGGAGCAGGGTTCACATAGTGCTTTGATGGCAGGTGTGATGCCTGGCCAGAAGACAGTGGACTTTGCTCTGGCTGTCATTGATGTGACCCCTTGGTGGGCAGAATGTAGCCTCGTCAATATCGTCTCACAAAGAGAAGGGGGTATCATGATGCGCACCTTGTAGAGGATCACACCATCTATAGTATGAAGGTGCTGGCGGAACCTGTAGTATTCCTGTAGAGCAGGTGGGAGCTTGTGCTGGGGTTCTGGAAATCCTGATTCAACGATGGTGATCAGAGTGTGTAAGTCTGGGTGGTTGGTGGTTTCTAGCTTGAGACGTTCCCAGGTGACAGCCATGGTGCTGAAGGGAGATGAGGCTGATGATACTAGCCCATCATCAATACTGTAAGAGCACGATTTTTGTGGTTGTTCTTTGGTGCAGATGCTTGCCAAGAAAGAAGGAGTGTTTGATTATGCTTGCTGGAGGAAGGTGGGTTGAGGTCCCTAAGGCAGCTATGTCGTCAGGTAATGGAAGTATGTCAGGGTTTGTGGGGCCAGTTGGGTGCCATGAGAGGGCGTCTACAGCTTTGTGTCGTATGCCAGGGGTATGCATGATGCGGAGCTTGTTTCAAAATGTCTTCTCCTTCAGGTTTCTCAGTCCACCATTGGGGATTTCGTCTAGGGATCTATAACTGAAATCCCTTAGGAGGGGCTTGTGATTGACTGCGATGATCAAGTTGCTGCAGCCGAGAATGAAGAAACATGCCTTGTCAAGGGTGTCAGCAACAGCTAGTGCTTCACCTTCAATGGGGGCGTATCGGGACTCAGCTGAGTGTGTGAAGTGACAGCCAACAAAAGTCACCTTCCAGCCGCTGTGACAACAGAAAGGCTCTGTAGAGGGGCACTAGCAGTGCTTCTGGAAGAGCCAGAACCCAATGCCGGTCTTGGACCAGTCTGTGGCCAGGCACATAGGCTTGGATTTGTCAAAGATGCGGACACCATCCTCAATCTCCTTGATGGTCATTGATTTGGATGTCTCAAATAGCTGATTGAGCTCATCGTTCCATAGGAAGGGGGTCCAAGGTTTCATTGACTCACGGAATGAGAGAATGCGTTCTGTGGCTGCAAGGGCGTAAGATACCTGGTTAATCAGACCAAACCAGGAACCCGTGTCAGTGATGTTATGTGGGGTAGGAAAGTGGCAGATCGCATCTAGGACTTTTTTGCATGGGCGCACTCTGTCATTTGTGATCTTGAATCCAGCAAACTATACTGTGTCCACTGCAAAGATGAACTTAGAGAAGTTGAGTGTTATGCCATGATGCTCACAGATGTCAAGTCAGTTGACTGCTTGATTGAAGCTGTTGCCGATGTCATTGGCCCACAACAAGGTTTCATTGATACATTTGGTTTTGTTGGGAATCTGGAACCTTTGGGAGTACCAATTGCCTGATGTGATGTATCCCTAGGGACCGTGTTGTAGCAATATCGCCCACACACAACCATGCACTGGCTCCATGTCACTGGTTCTCCCACTGGGACAAGCTCCAGGATGCCAAGGGCAACATGTTGGTTGAGGCCAGTCTTTACTTCCTTTTGCCAGTGGAGTGGCACAGGGATTGGTGTGTTGTGGGCCACTGGCTCTGCATCTGGGTTCCCCATGAGGCACATTGGGATGCCATTCATGAAGGGGAGTGGCTGATGTTCACATGTGTTGAATGTGCTGGACCTGTAATTCTTGTAGGCGCTCACAGTCTCTGTTGCTGGGAATGGGGGTGCAGATGACTTAGGCGGTGGTGCCAGTGGTGGACAATCACAATTTAGGTTTTTGTCTTGATTGGTCTGCCAATCCAGTTGATGTAGTGATGGTGCTGTTAGTTTAGGTGGAGAGTGTCTCTCTGTCTCTCTGTCTCTCCTACTGTGGGGATATAATTTCTAGGTCTTTGCAAGTCTCCCGCCTTAGGAAGAGGCAATCTGAATCATTGATGACGTGTACGATCTGTCTGGTCTTGAGGTTGTGTCCAGGTGCAGTTTTGCCTGTTAAGCGTAGGATGACAGCACCGAGGATCCTGATACCGCTTCTCTTGACTGTGTGCATATGTGTGGTGACCGGGATAAGATCAGCTTAGCTTAACTGGAACCGGTGAATGATACTCAAGCTTACAAGGCAGCTTTGGCAGCCAGTGTCTGCCATAGTGTGGAGCTCTATTGACTTGGGTGCGGTGGTAACTGGCTTGTATCCTAAGGCCACATAGTCGTCAGGATGGATGGATGCTTTGAGCGAGATGAATAGCTGTGGCTGGGATGCCCATTGTATCCAGTGGTCATTCATGTTATTGTACAGGTGGTGGTCTAGGGAGATGCCATTGAGGGCATGGTCTTCGGTTGTGACATTGCATAGAGCATCGAAGATTGCACTTTTAGCCTGCCCGTCTGTTGGGGGTGGGGTTCTTCCGTGGATGGGCTTGTCGTTACTCTTGCAGGTGGCCCCAACGTGGCTTGGTTGACCAGAGAGGTGGGAGGTAGTACCAAATGCTGGGCACTCCTGCTTGCATCGTTTGGGTGATGCTTTGTAGTGGTGGCCTGTTTGTCCGCAGTAGTAGCTTCCTATATATTGGCTGTGGATTGCTTTGGCACTTTGGGATTGAAGGAGCTTCCCTGCTGACCTTGTTCCAGATTCATTGGCCTCAACAATTTGCAGCACTTCTTTCACACTGATGTTTTGGTTTTTCTTCCCCAGGATGTCGAGCTGGATTTCTTCATCTGTTAAGCCACGGGCTAGTACATCCCTGAGTACATTCTTGTTGTAGCCTCTGTACCGCAACCCGGGCAAGCCACAAGGAATTTACTGAATCCTGCTTCGCCGCGGAGACGAGCGCAAGAGCTTCTGACCGTCTTGTCCCTGTCCTGCCTCATTTTATGTAGCTGCACTCTGGCTAACATAGCATTCTCTTCTCTGACAGCCAGCTTCTTTTTTGCCGGCTCAAGGACCTCTTTGATAGAGTGGCTTGCAAGGGAGCCACCAGCGTTTCGGGTGAGGTCTTTGCTCAGCTGCTCGTCACAGCATATAAGGAATTGGATAACCTTTTCGTTTCCCTCAATATGTGTGGCCTCAACATAGTCCAGCCATCTTGTTGTCAAGTAGGACCATTCTTCACTTGTCCCTGCACTTGTTATTGTTGGTCATTGAACCTTCTCAACTTTGACAGAATTGCAGCTGGCCTGTGCTTGAGGAATCGAGTGAGAGCCCTTGGAATGTACCGTGATAAGGATGGCTGCCAGCTCCTCAGAAACATCCTCAGTCTCGTATTCACATGAACGGAAGGGGCATCAATGCTTCTGAATGTCTGTGGGGATGTTTCGAACTCGGCTAAGGTCTTGGCAGGATTGAAAATGGCGACTGTGAAAAATCCAAGATGGCCACCGTTACAGATAGTCTTTGTTTTACGGCGTTCATTCCCACTTTTCTTCGTAAAATGGCTTAATTTTCTTCCCAGGAAGTGGCTTGATGTATTCGTTGAATGTCTAGTTGTCCGTCATAGATAAGAGTCCATCTACATTCTTTATTAAGTGTACAACAAACGGAATGATGGACAACTACAAACAGGATTTGGATGGGCTAGTCCCAGTCTTTCCACGGACGTCTGAGTACTTCTGTAATGTAGTCTCCATTAAATTATTTTTCTAAAGTGACTTAACTACACTGAAACTCTTTTTTGTCCCATCAAACTGGCTGCATGTTACTTCAAACCTTTTCCCTGGCCTGACCTATTGCAGGCTTATAGAAAATAATTATTTGCAGGCTTGCTCTCATCTTCTTGGATAAGGATGATGACCCCAGTAGGCCCTGTCTTACAACCCCTGAGTGCACGCATAAGTACTTGTGGGAAGTTAAAGAACCCACTCACTACTTGTAAAGAGTACAGTATTTCCTGGTGTGGT
>BLFN01000844.1:618265-623265 GCA_014634225.1 Acropora yongei | reverse complement strand
AATGAACTCGAAGAAACTTATTAATGATTGTTATTTGCAAAATTCGTTAATGAACGTTCAGTGGCGCTCTTGATTTTCGTCCGCGTTATTGAAGGCGTCTTCATGCCAATATCAATCCCTTTTGCGCTCGAATGAAGGTGTTTTTTGGGTGACTGAACAACAGAAGATATAGTTGCCGCCCCAGAATAAAAATGACAAAGCTATATGACGAATTCAGTTAAAATAGTCTTTTTTTCGGTCAGTGTAATATGCAGATTGGCTTTAAAATGCAGACAGGGGCCTGAATTGTCGCATCGTTTGATACGCTATATATTTTCAATATAGTGTCAACAAAAAATTGAAACCGAAACCATTCAATGCAAAAAGCTAAAAAGTTGAAATGTTATAGGATAGATATTCATAAAATCACCTCTCCAATTCCCAGATCTGTGCGTTGCACCTACACACCTTGCTAATTTGATGACGTCACTGTGAAATCCAGTGGATCGTCAACATCCGCGCGACCGATTTCGGGAAACGTATTTGGTATATACATGCACGAATAAAAGTTTAAAACGAGAGAGGCCACTGTGGAATGTCTGACATATCGAGCTAAGAAAAAGAATCAACAATTTTTTTGGGAGGAAGGCGATAGCGATACACTACAGAGTTACTGAACGATTTTTAAACAATGCGACAATTTGGGCCTCAGTCTGCTGTGTTTTCTTGGATGTGTCCAACAGCTACGGCAAGAAGTGAAGCACGTGCGAGCAAAGCAACTGGTAACCGGCTGGTAACGTGCTTTTATTTGTATGATATGACAATCGGCAATCGTCAAAAAGCTTAAATTCGAATTCCCTGTACGATGAGGCGTATCAGATGAATGAAACAGACCTAGTTGGAAATGTAGAGATTACGAGACCGACATTTATAGTGTCATGCAATATAATGAGCTCAATGTCATGTATTGAAAATATATCGCGTATCAAAAGATGGTATAATTTAGGGGTGTCTACAAAATGACGATCGAAGACCCAAAAACGAAGTCTTGAATCTCAGTTAACTTAATTAACTGTTAAAACCTGCTGAAACGCATTGTACGGCGCTAAAACAATAAAATCCATAGTCTTCGTTTTGTGGAAATGCTCCCCTCAAACTACAAAACGAAGGACTTTATTTCGCGCTTAAACAAAAGAATATAAATCACTATCAGGGTACGATAACCCTTTCAAGATGAATAAAACAAAGTCTGAAATTAAATACTTGTCTTTTCCTTGTTATTTTGAACCTGATATGAAAAAGCCATGTAACTAAAAGAAGTCGCCATTTTGCTTTAAATGAATAGCAGTTGGCATAAAACCACTCGAATTCGTTCTTTTTAGGGTCGAACGAAGGTCTTAGTTTTGTAATTGGGCATTTCTACACTGAAACGAAGACCCCGTCCATTTCATTGTTTTGGCGTCAAATAAATCAACCAAGTTGTTCGTTTTGTATTGAGTGGGGCATTTCTTCAAAACGAAGACCCTATCATCAATTTTATTGTTTTAGCGTGAGATAAAGTGCTATTAGCGAGGGTCTTCGTTTTGTTGTTTAAGGTGGGCATTTCTACAACACGAAGATCCTATCGATTTTGATGTTTTATAGCCGAACAATGCGTTTCAGCAGGTTTTAACAGTTAATTAAATCAATTGAGATTCAAGGCTTCATTTTTGGACTCACCCATCTGCAGTCTGCGTTTTGCAGTCTGCGTGACCGGGTTTTCTTTTTTTCAAACGTAATCTTTCAAAAAATCCTTAAATACGTCTAGCCGACGTTTCATTACGACAGCTTGTACAAGAATATAGTCAAATGTTTTTCATGAATTGGAAGTGATTGAAAAACGTCAACTCCTTCAGTTATCATTACAGTAAATATGTCAATTTACTCTCTCAAATACTTCAATTTGATAGGCTCATTATTGAAGAGTTGCTTTCAGTTAAATATTCCTCCGACCATGTAAGTAGTTAAGGTGTTGGCGTAATAGTGCAAATGTGCTTCTTAGTGACTTAAGAACCAAATAGATCGGTGTCCAATTCAACATGCAATCACTTGGTTTCTCTTAATGCGAGTTTTACATTGTTCCTTGTCTTCCTGTGTAGTAAGGAAATACAGGTACTGTCAAAATAAGAGGGAATTTGAATTGTTTTTCTTGTAATCCTCCTTCCTTCCGGGCTTAAGTCCTTGCTCATCTGCGTTTGCAAAGCCCATCGAGATAATGCGTCTTATATTGTAAATTATTTATTCCTTTCGGGTATAGATAAAAATGTCAAGCTCAACTGAGTTGTGTTCAAAATGTAAATATGTCGAATATTACTGCATACACGATAGATACATCTGCCTTTTTGTTCCCTTGAGTTCCGTATTACAACGTAAATGACCACCTCGTATTAACTACTAGGAAAGGCGAAAAACGTTTCCGGGTTTATTTCAGGCACTGGGATTCCCTCTCAGATCTCTTCTTTAATCATTAATTTGGTGTTTGTTGATCGTTTCTCGGTGAAGCTGTGCGTCTAATCTAATCCCATTGTTGACAGGCCATTTTGCAGTTGAAAAGATGTCGGCGTTGTAATAAGAATTCTATGCATCACGTAGTGTTGATTAAAACGAGACTTTTGTATAATAGTACCTTTTTCCATGATATTATGATTAAGTAAAATACGAATTTCCTCTTTGATGGCAATGACTTTCAAACAGGTAATGCCAAAACAAATGTCACTTAGTTTTCTATTTTTTGCAGATGTGTTTATATTGTCGAAAGATTCTGTTTTTACACTCACGAATGCCTCGGCTCAGCATACATTCGAAAAAAACTGAGACATTTTAGTGTACATTTTCTTAGTTGGAAAAAAACAAATAACCGTTTTTCGTGAAGACTTGTCAAGGAAGTATGGAATTATGCCAATATTGTTTAGAATTTCATGGTAGGCGTTTATCTAACTACGGAAATAGCGTAATAGAGGAAAAATAAATATAATATTGTCCGTGAACCTGTAATAAATTGGACACGAATATTTTTTCTGACACACTTAATTCAATTTTGTTGTCAAGCAAGTCATCAGAACCAGCAGTTAAACCAGAAAACTTTTACTTGAAGCAATTTTTTCGGAGAAGGTCATCATCTCATCTTATGGTAGGAGTCGTATATCGTTTTCTCAATGAGAGGTATTAAAAGACTGGTTAAAAGAAAGGTGGTCCCCGTTCCATTGACTCTTCCCAACTTTGACCATGGAGGTTTCTTTCTTTCCGTGGCATTGGGACGACATGCAATTATTTATTTCATTTAATCTTGTTTCTAGCATTTTGGCTGTTGTCTACTGATTCTTTGATACTGTATCAGAAAGAGACGTCAATGTTACCACCTTCTTCGGGGAGTAATCTCTCACAGAGAGTACAAGGTTAACTTCTTGATAGCCGCTATATTTGGCTGCGAGGAAACGTTTGCCATATTAGGTTTGCTGTATTTGGTTGCCAGGAAACGTTTCGGAGAAAGGATGATACCATCTTCTTGAACAAGTCTTATCTTTAGTTTCATCAAATACGGATGATATCGTACAACACGAAAACGAGCTATTCACAGGCATGAATACTGGTTGCTTTTCATTTAATTTGTCTGAGTTCAATATCATAAAACAAGCATTCCGCATGCGCCATTGGATTAGTGATATATGTTTCTAGTTTCTAAAGTAACTGAGGTCCTGCGTCGATGGGAGAGTGAAATTTATCAAACGAGTTGATATAGATCGAATTAACCGCCGTAACAGATTTAGGAAGCAGACGTTTCGACCGGATGGATTTGTGATAGCCGAAAAAGTGCCTAGAGCCGAGTTTGCCCCCATTACCTCATATCCGTATGAGAAAAGCTTCGTTAAAAAAGCGCCAAAGTTACGAAAATAATCACAAATTTTACACTAGCATGTGAATTTTATGCTAGGCATGTATGGCATATGATGAATATTTTAGGATTAGATGTGATGAATTGCATGCACGATGCAATGATCTCGTTTAATGTTATCACAATTTTAATAATTGAATTTGAAATTGAGCGCAAAAGTAAACTTGTCATTAGTGATGTCGTAAAACGTGCCATAAGTGATAGTCGAAATAAGAATGGTCGGTTCAATTCTTAACTAACCAAATTTAAAATAAACATGTTAACACACGTACTGATGAAATATGTCTTCTAGTTAGTTGGAATCTTTTCGCTTTATAGGACAGAGAAATACATGCTTGTCACTTTTTGTAATATCGAGACATTTGATGCCCTTCAGTTTGAGGGTTTTAAGCTCTTTCGTGAATTATGTACTTAGTGTTATACCGTCACTGACAAGTTATTGTCGGTAGTAGTGTTTCATGTCGTCATTAAACTTACAAAGTCGTTTATTCCTCTCTTGCTTTTAGACTTGTTAGGGGGCAAATGCACCTGACTTTCGTCCGCGGTTGTACAGGAGTTAACAAAGCCGAGCATCGCACGCCAACCTCGCTATAAACTTACTGAAGTCGAATCAAGTCTGATAATAGCTCCGCAACGGTTAAACGTAAGCTGGTGAGAAAAATCGTAACCAATGTGTTTAACTAGTTATTTGATTTAGACGTGATCGAGTAGAAAGCTCTGCACTTAGTTTATAGGAAATCGGACACACAAACTAGAATTCATCTCTATAGTGCCAGGAGTGACCATACAAAAATGGGAAATTAATTTAAGACTCTTGCGACTTGAGAAGGAAAGGTTGTCATCTTCGTTTATATTCAATCTGTATGTCAAAGACCAAGCCACTTTTTACTGATGATATGTTCACGATGATACACTCGCGAAATCTGTTGACTTTCATTGGAAGAAAATAGAACGCTTGTGACAAAAAGACATCTTAAAGTTCCCCCTCTTTTCTAAGACACCTTAGATTTCCCTGTTTTAAACCATTGATCCAGTTAAGGTTTTGATTCAGATATTCTTTCATGTATGCCGCTTTGAAATTACCATCACC
>BLFN01000844.1:588265-590765 GCA_014634225.1 Acropora yongei | reverse complement strand
CATTTACTGTTGAATTATTCAATGCCAACCATAGGGTTCCATTAAACCAATTTAACCATCCAATGATAAAAGAATGGGAAACTGCAAAGCGTTTTAGGATAAATTCCCGCCTAGCCATCTGTCAGGTCATCGGAACTAAAGTTAAGACAATGGGAATAATTTTACTCAGCCAGCATAACGGGTAAACTAGAAAAAAAGAGTTTTTTAGTACAAAAATCAAGAGTTTGTGACTAAATCACTTTTTCTTCAGTGTATAATTAAGTAATTCATGCATGCGACACTAACCCCACAATAACTGATCACTTGATCGGCTTTGAGTGGACTTTTTAAGACTTCTGCTCACCAAACTGGCCACTAATCTTGTACAAACGGTAAATTTTTCTTATTTTTTAACCAACGATCCTCCCTCTTATGCCTCTGAGAAAGGCAGCAATCGCTTGAGGATATCTGGCTTAATTTTCAGTAAAAGCTATTGGCCCTGTTTTCATTGTCATCTTAAAATATTTTGCATACGTGGTTGGAAAGCACTTCCTCGCTGATATTACTGGCTATGAGTGAAGTTGCCGGCTTGACATTTCATAGATATCTGTGAGTTAAAAGATAGCTTTTAACAGACTTTTTTAAAACTCTTTGTAATTTGCCAAGTTATAGCCCAGATAAAAACTGTAATCCACTCGTCAGCTGAATACGAGATGAGAATTACAAGAGCCAGCTGCGTTATGTTAAACGGTGGTATAACATCAGGCATCAACATGATGCCGACCGGTCAATAAGTTTCTATGTTTCAAGTTGGACACCGAGCACAACTACCGTGTTACCTTAAAATCAGGTATGAGAGAAATAGCAGAAGACGTATCTCTGGTACAAATTACTAAACTCATTTCAAAAGTACTTAGGACGCTGACGCGTAATTACAAGATTCATTCTTATGCTTGTGCTTGCGTATATACGATATATTGTTACGTACCAGCGCCTGAAAAAAGTAGTGATGAATTTCATCGTTTTTTTTGTGTCACTGTAAGAAAAATCTTAACCGTGAAAGGTGTTGCAAAGTAGTTTTGAAAACGAAGTCATACACGTGAGAATTTTATGACGTTTTTTAAAGTTGTGAATCACCTTTTAGAGAAATTTGAATACACTACTGGAGGTAAATTGTTAAGGCCAGTGTCAAGAAATAAACCAGTATTTTTAATTCAAGTGACAGTAACTTTGGGAGAAAACTTTCCTTCAAAGCTCTCTGTTGACATGGAGAGCAAGGACTGATTGTTTGTGTGCCTAAATTGTTGAGGTGTTGTCGAAAGTGTCATTTTATTCTTTGTCGATAAAATTTCCTTATATTTGAGATTTACCACCGATGGTATAGTTTTGCTCTGTACCAAACCCTAAAATTGTTTCTTTGTTTCTTTTTTCGTCAACTTTTTCAACAAAAAATTTTGTCTTCGAAACATTCAATGAATGAATTATCGCTAGGCGTTCCTATCAATTTAAAAGATTCCACAAAACATTGAAAGCTTATTTTATTGCACGAATCACAAAGGACGTTAGTGGCAATTCTGGTCAATTTTAAAGTCAACATTAGAATTAATTACACAAGAACCAGCAGGAGGGAATAACTTTCGTTTATTTTACAACAACAGTTGTGCCCTGGAGAGTTACGTTTACATGATCAAACCTTTGTGTCAGATTGAAGATTGGTCAGCGCGCAGTCAGTTGCAGTTTTACGGAGTTTTACGTACTAAAGCAATCTTATTAGAAATTTTCATCATTTTGGACTGGAGCTCATAACTTTTCGTTTGAAAACATGCAATGATAGATTATTACTTAGGTGCTAACAACACAGTGAAGTTTTCAGCATGAGTTTTCCTAAAACATGCAGGCATCATGCAGAGCTATGGCGGAGATTTTAAAAGGTTTACGGGGAATGTTTCTGAACAGAGGCGAACGTTTTGAAATACCGAACAATATTTGTTTGTTTCGTCAGGCGTCGAGCTGAAGGTGTTCTAAGAGCGCTGATAATATGGACTGTAAACAGCAAAGGCGTGGCCAGGACAGCCCAAATGTCCCAAATGATTTTATTGGATTTGTTGTTGTGGTACAATTCCTTGCGCTTTGATATTTATCGTAATTTAGAGGAAGGATCTATGAAATTATATGGAGTAATCCTGAAGTGTGACCATTTCATTGATAAAGTCAGTGTTCTTTAAGTGGTGCCTTATACGAAAAAAAAATCTCATAGTTCTCCAAAGTCATCAAAAGCAAACTTTATTGGCTTTGAAATTAAGTTATGTGTGTTGATGCAAAACATATTCGTTTTAACGTTGCCTTTGTTCTCAGAGACCGTGGAATTCTAAAATAAAATGGTTTTGATGCGACTTCTGACAAGATGGTTGGTACTGTTACTTTTGCAGCCTGTGAAAATTGCAAACAGGTACGGCCCTGTTCGAATTCGCAGTTATTATAATTAATGATATTTTAAGCATTCTCATGGTATAAGCAAACC
>BLFN01000844.1:513687-518687 GCA_014634225.1 Acropora yongei | reverse complement strand
CTGATATGGTGGTTTGTTACGAGCTTTCATATCAATCAAGTCATTAGATAGCTAAAATTTCACTTGTAGTACCTTTTTCTTTTGAGTTCAGTATGAAAAAACCTTAGGATGCTCTCTCAATGCAATTTTTAGAATATCTTTTTATGTGGCTTATCATTTAACAGTAAGGTACTCAAGGTTGTGTTGGGCACATTTAACCCTGACTTCCTTTGTTATTCATTTTCTAAGTGAAAGGGATGGATAATTATCGGGATAATGGTACTCTAGTATTCAGGTTTGTCTGTTGAGAAAGTTATGCAGAACAAGAAGGGAACTCTTCGATAGGTGTAGGGCAACTACAGACTGCATACTGCGCCTGAAAATAGCATTGATAAATAGCACTCATGACCCTTTGTGTTAGGTTAAAGGTTAGGCTACAGTCTAGGCTTTGTAGAATGCAAATGTCACATGGCTGACCAGTGGAAGCTACCAACTGGCTTGAACCAAAACATGAAGGAATGAAAAGCAATAATTGTATTGTGTGGACAACTATGGGTAGATAAAAGAGAACTGGGATGAACATGAACAGGAATAAAAGCTTTGAGACATATTGTTTTTCTGTAAAAGTACAGAGAAACACTAAGCAACTTGAAATGCACCATAGCTTTGTTCTATTAAGTTAACATAATTTCCTTGTACTTTCAAAATTTCTACAGAAGATGTCAAGATGGACAACATTTCCAGCAGCAGCCCACTGCATACATTGAACACTTTTCTGATGCTGCTGCAGTTCATGCTCTGGTTAACAAAGAACACAAATATTATTATTTGATAACATGTTACCATCTAATGCATCTATGCTGTGATGATCAAACAAGGCTATTAAGAAAAATTGTCTAGATACAAGATTTACGGAGTAGACAATAGTGGCACCCAGACTTATCCTTTCGTCTCTTTTGTCTGGGCATTATGCCTTGTGCGTGATTAAGTAAGTCTTACTTCTGAGTTCACCAACAAGCCTTGCTTTCAAACAGATTTGCATCAGTGAATTCCCGAAGCAGTACAAATCCAAAGAATCCTGGCATGAAATGTGTGAAAGGTGGGAAGATGATTTTACAGAAGCAAGGCTTGGTGGTGGAATTTTTCACACTGATGTAAGCATGCATGAGACCCATTGTTGCTGATGAAATTGTACCGGGAATCAGGGAAAAGATGGTCGTTCCTGGTTCATCTTAATGAAAGATGTTAAAGTTTGTATTCAAAGTTAACTAGCGATGGAAAATGCATTATTGTGAACAAGGATAAATGGAGAGGAAGGAACTTTATGCCAAAATTTAAGAGGGGAGATCAATAATATTTAACGATTGGTCATCTGAAATTTGGGCTTGAACTTTCATAGAGTTAGATCAATAATAATTATTTATTATTCATATAAATCGACCCCAAGAAGATTATGGAAGGTAAGACCTTTTTCTGTGACAGTGCACCATGTTTTGTTAAGTGTCATCATCATGAGAAAATAACCCTAATAAAAGAGTATGAAATAGTGCAGTTAATCTTAACTAATAATAATAATAATATACTGTGCAAAGTTTAATAAATTAATTTTACAGGGAAATGTGAAAAACATGGACAAGAGTGTTAAATATTAGCTGTGTTCAAAGCTTGAATTTTGTTTCTATGTATTTGTGCCATTACCATAGAGGAGATGCTTAATAAAAATGTGTACGGGGGGTATTTATAATCGCGTACGTACTTGAGGAGCAAGTTTAACAGCTCCCAGAAAGCTTGCAACAGTACAGCTGGAATGTAAACACCTTGCTCTTCATTCATGAGTATAGTTGTCGAGGGTCTAAAACATAGGTCAGGTCAGGCCTTTAGCCATGTGCTCGGGGGCTAAATCAAGTGATGACAGGACTTCCATTATTTAATTTATATTTCTCATTATTTCCATGGCAGAAGAAGCATTCTTCCTATTGCCCTGACTTAACCTGCATTTTAGACCCACCACTGTAGTTGAACTCAATACCAAACCTTTCCCATTTTTCTAGTGGAGAATCTTGGTTACTCAGCAACCATGTGGAGGATAAGGATGTAGTTAATATAAAAATCAATTACGAAAACCGGTCATTTCATCGACACTTGTTGAAAACAGATTGGTTGTGGATGACTTTGACCTTCCTTTTTTTCCCTTTTCTATCTACCAAGGACTCATAGGTATTGCTAAGTGTAAGAGTTTTTCTGTTGTTATCTGTCTACTCAGTGATGTAGCTATATGCAGTTTAAATTGCTGACTTTATTCAATGATCACTCTATCATAAAGAACACTGCTTGTCTACCATTGACATATGTACAATGTATCTTGGCACATCTACCCAAAGAATTTGTTATCATGTTAGTTTATACAAAGAGAATCTTCATATTTGCTGAATGTTTTTAGATGACACCAGAAAAGATGTTAACAACATTGCGATGTCGTTTCGGTTGAAATTTAAAATTAAAATAAAGTTAAGTAATGTATTATAAATTGATATAATAATGATTGAAAGTAGATGTATTGTATCATAGTTTATTAGGAACTTGAAACTTGCTGGACTATGAATTAAAATTGATAAGTAATGTACAAAAAAAAAAAAGATCAGTTGTAGTTGTTCCCTTGGATTGATTTCTAATGTAACAAACAGCAGATGACGTCTTACTAGAAAATGTCCACTTAAAAGTGAAGATTGAAGGTAAAAGGGGTGAATATGCTTGTAAATGAAGCTGGCACATTACTTAAAAGAAGTTTTCACACCAAGTGCAAACTGCATGATGTCCTTGACTTCTCACTTTATTTTGTAAAGAGGTGAACAAATGTCTTCTTGGTTGTTTCTTGTGTCCACAGGTAAGATGAAATAAAAATACACAGTGGTTCAGTATTAATCAGAAAAATGTTAAGATAAATTTATTTTTAAAAGATGAAATAGTGTAGACTACTTCACTGTTTTCATTTCTTTGTTTAAAAGTAAGAGTGTTGTCCATCTGTTCTTGACGAAAATAAATCGTTAAGAATTGTAAAGAACTGAAAATTTCCATGAAAATTAGTACTAAATACACTGACTTGACATGCAGCCATCATGTCAAAAAAAAAATTTTTTTTGCTCACATTGGGCATCACTTGATACTAACAACGGCATGAATGTAGAGACCATTTGGTGAGGCTTGGTAAGAAATTCAAACTGACTTTCTACTTTGGGACCAGCAGAGCAAAGGTTGCATATAATCTTGTCCTACAACATTCTTTCACTCTCAAAAAAGAACGGTTGACTACAAGAACTTATAGAAAGTTGTAGAAAACAAGCTGTGTTGAATTGAGCTTTGTCCCTTGCATTTCGTTCTTGCCAGTAAATAATGTAACCTTTAGAGAAGCTGATGTAAACTTTTCTTTCAGTCGGTGCTAAGTTTTCAACCGAATGCACTTAAGATCCATTTGACATGTCTTCCATTTCTTCATCTACACTTGCATTATGCTTGTTCTTTCCAGGGACATGACCTGTTTTTAGTAGCATCTCTAATTTTTTAACCTCATCCAGGGAACGAGCATTTGCAATGGCAGCCTGTAGGTGAGAGAAAAAAGTAGCCATATTGTAGGGTTAATCAATAATCTGATGACTCAACTACAATATCTGCTGGCAATGTTGGTATGGAAGCTTTGCCCTTTCAATTCTTGTTGACAACACATAACAAAGCCTTAAAACCAAAAATGGGAATAGGAAACAAAGTATTGTTCTTGTACTGGATAGGAAGGTAATGATTGTGTGTAGAATATCAAGAAACCTTGATGGAACTCAAGATAATCTTGTATATGAAAAACAAGATGAACTCGTCAAATTGCATGGTCATTCTTCCGGGGCATAGTTGTTGAATTTACTGCAAGTCTGCGATCTCTTATAAGAACTATACATAATTTTTTAATCAGCTTATTTATTTTATGGTTGTAAATCGTAATGGAACACATCTTAACCAAAACATGAATTGTTTATGCTAGATTTTATGACCACCTCCTCTGTATTCTGCTTGTTTTTCAAAATGCTGTCCAAAAATTGAGGTGCATATTATACATGGGTAAATACAGTAAAATAATGGTTTACCTTGATCGCTCCAACATCCCTTGTGGGAGGAGGCAACGGTCTACTTGGCAGAGGTCTTCCACCAGGAGCACCACCAGGAACAAAACTACAAAGTAAAAACAAACATGAAGTTAGCCACGAATCCATCTGTATGAATTATAATATTTGTAGTGCTGGCTTGAAAAACAGGAAGCCATCTTGCTTTTACTAAATCTGCAAGTTATTTATAGCATCTCATGAATTCAGCTAAAGCATGTGAAACTCACGTTTTTGCCTTTTTAGCATTTGAAGCATTGTCTTGTCCTCTTTTGCCACTAAACATTCTTTTGGCAGCCTCTCTTTCCTTAAACAGAAACTTAAACATTAGGCGATGTAATGAAAAGCTCAAATAAGTGGCATACACAAAGGCACACTTAAGATAAACTGGTTTGAAAACATACACTCTGTTTGATATTGTAATTAGTAAATAGCAAACAGGATGCAAATTATTGTTTCCTGTCCTCACACATTCTTCAAAATAATAATAATGATATAATAACCAAAATCCTAGCTGAAATTGAAACGTCAGGACTATAACTGACATGGTGTAAATGTATATCACACTGAATTAGTATAAATTATTTTTTTAGAATTATAAATATAGTACTTCTTTCTATCGGCCACTTACTCTTTGTTTTATCCTCTGAAAGTCAAGAACTCGTAGCTGTGGAATCTTATTGATGACATACAATCTATAGTGGGGTTTATTTGTGACAGGATTTCGAAGTAAGCTGCAAATACATTTAAACACATGAACAACAAGTCACTGTGCTTGCAAAATAAGCTTAAAAGCATGTTGAATAAACTGTTACTGAATGACTGCTTACCTGAGGTATCTCAGAGTCTGGACTGATTTCAGTGGATCTAATTCTT
>BLFN01000844.1:453951-458951 GCA_014634225.1 Acropora yongei | reverse complement strand
TGTCACCTGCTATTCCTTTACATTTTGAAAGCAAACAAGATTTTTAAATACTTTCAAAGTGGATTGCAAAATCAAATCTTTAAGGCACCGTTACACTGTGAAATGTTCCATGCAACTTGGCTCGCAATGTCTTGGCGACCTTGTTGTGGCGGGACAAGTTGCACAAAAAATTTCACAATGTAACATACCTTGCAAAGGCCAAAATTGTTGCGAGACAAGTTGCAAGAGAGCCGTTGCCGAAAGTAGAATTAAGTCTTACTTTGTCTCGCAATGAGTTTGGCCGTTGCAGGGAATGTTACACTGTGAAATTGTTTCGTGTAACTTGTCCCGCTGCAATGTCGCCAAAACATTGCAAGACAAGTAGCACGAAACATTTCACAGTGTAACAGAGCCATTAGATTCGCCCAGACTCTGTGTTGAGGACCTCGTGTTACAAAATAAATCATACATGCTTAACAAGAGCACCCTATTTTTCCTTCAAGAACTGGGGAATGCATGATGAGGTGTTGCAATTCATTACCGTGAATTCAGCAAATTTAATCACCCTTGTTGCCACATTTCAATTTGAATATCCAGGGATGATTTTCTGTCACTCATTGCAGTGCAACAGAGTCTGTCAACTACATAAGTTCTGTTTTAATAATTGGTTGCAAGGTACTCAAAACAAAGAAACTGACTTCTTGCATTTCAATGAAACCAGTTCAATACGACTTTCACCTTCTCACAAAATTGTGTAGTATAACCCTTTCCCATCCAAGGGGTTCCCCATTGACGAGTAAAATCGTCTGGCGTTAGACAGAGTAAAATCTATAAGTGCCCTGAGCGCTCATTCGGCAGTTAAGGGGATAAACACTACGAACTCTTTAGTTGAAAATGGATATTCCATGATTTTCACAAGTTTAATACCAGCCTAAATCATTTGTGCATTTGGAAGCATTTGCTCGCAGTTCTTTTCGCCAGCATGTTAAGAACACCTAGGGATTTTCTATCCCTTTCCAAATGTTTTTGCTAAAGTTTGTTTTTCATTTTCCTTACACATGGCAATCATAAAAAGAAAACCTTCCACATTAATCAAGAGCTGCTTGACATTTATCACACTTGCCTCTTGTATAACACTTCTCCTTTCATGACATACTTGGCTCACTTAAGAAAGAATATAAAATAATAATCATATAGTTACATCATCCTGCTTGCCTTGACTTCAGGAAGATACAGTAGGTCTCCATCTCTCACTATTATAGCATCCTGTCAGCTGAAGCAAAGAAATATTGTAAATTTTGCTTCAGTAACCAACTTAGGCAAAAGCATTTAAAGGAACATCTTATGGTGATTCCCTAATATTGCACTACGCACCCGTTCTGCGCATAACACAGGGCAATAATTATTGGCAACATTTCAAAATGGCGACCTTTCGTGCAAGAAGGCTCGCTAGAAAGAAGAATGGCTGTTTTCAGAGCACAAGCAATAAAGAGCAGAGCGGAAAACTTTTTACACTCTCGAAAACGAAGGCTGAGTGATAGCCTTGCTGATACTATAAAAGTGTCATTTCAGTCAGAACGAAATGACTGTTTTCTCCTAAACGAGGTAGGTGACCTATGATTTTTTTGCATAATTTTATTCTCTTACTTCTCCTCTTTGTGCTGTAAGACTTTTGAAAAGAATTTATGTCACAAAAAAAAGCTACAGGGAAAAAAAGTATTCGTAGCCATCACTCGTGGACACAAATTGTCTCCTCGGGATCACGCACCCGCAGAATATTTGTAATCAGTGCCGTGTGCCGGTGTCATAAAACAAACATTACAATATTCCTTTTGAACCACACAATACACCTGTTTTGTTATTTCAAGTATTATGTCAAAGCTGTGCCTCCTGTTCCGGCCAAACGTAGTGTGAACCGATGGAACAAATTTATCCCTGATAGATGAAGTCACAATGATTAATGAGTAACTTGAGAAAGCTATATTTACCAAACGAGCCTTGTGACCTGTTTTTTATTGCACACTTCAAGTCACCATAATGTGGGGAACAATCGAGAAAAGAAACTCTTACGACAACTTCTATTACCAAGGAATCACCTTAATGCTTTTTGTTTTTGTTTGTGGTACAGCTGAGTCAATGCATAACTTTTACAAACACTTGAACTGTCTAAATTTTGAAACACCATTGGGGCACAAAATGATAAGAGGGTACAAAGTTGGCTGCATGGCACTGGTAATCAATAAAATTTTCCAGTCAATAACTAAATAGCTTGTTGAGTGCAGTGCTATATTTCCTAATGTCTATCTGAGTGTTAATGCTAGTGATAGAGATGAACCCACACAATGACACAGAAAAACTCTCTCCAAGGTGGGAATTGAACCTATGACTTCAGGTTTGATCACCATTGCTCTATCAACTGACCTACAATACTACTCAAAAGTAAGTTACCAACATAGTGTGCTAGGTGAATTGTGTAGCTTGCTACAGGAATTGCGTAGCACACGAAGAAGAAACTGCAAGTTCACTAAGTTGGGCTCTTGTGCGATCTGAATTGGCCTTTTGCCATTACATTTAAAAGTGAACACAACCTATAAAGTACCCACAACATAGCGAGCCAATTTCAGTATTTTCAGCTTTTGTTTATTTATACTTCCATCTTACCACACTTTGAGGTGCAAAATTTGGCGCACAAACACAAAACATTTCTATCAAGAAATTGTGTCTTACATTTGACAATTAATTGTGAATTCTGAAGAACGGTTACATCTCCCATAACATTTTGCTGGCCAGCATCGGTGCTAAACTTTGCTTGTAATGTTTGAATTTTGACGAGTCACATCACATTTGTTTGTTTGTTATGACGATGCAAATAATCATACTTTCAGGCTCACATTGGAAAATGAAACATACAGCAACACTGATGGCTTTCAGCTGGTGAGAGTTCAAAAGCATTTACCTTTGCAAGAAAATCTCATCCAAACGAAATCAAAACATGGCATATGTAGCTCAAACTGTCATTTCATGGCTGAAATTTGCACGCTGTGCTGGTACTCACAAGGCTTAGAGAAACATTGTCAAATTTCGGTCATTTGTTTTTGATGGCAACCTTTTGGGTTTTACTGTATGGTGTTCTGGTGGGTTGTAAGTATTGTGCGAGTGCGAGTTACTTCCCATCGCATTGAACAGTTTTTTTTTAAATCTCAAATTACACCTGTTGCAGATAAGCAAATTTTTACCAATCAATGAAAGGATCGTACTAAATAAGCAAATATATGTAACAATGTCGTTCGTGGCGAATAAATACTTGATATACACTTATATACATATCATCCCGCCAAATTAAGAAAAGAGAGAAGATTTTAAGCTTTTAAGCCGACAAACAACAATTTTGTAATTCATAACAAACGCTTGAGCATCATTGTGTAATTGGGTTCTGATTAGTTTACAAAGGAATGTGCCCAGGCTTCCATCACAGTGGTAATCACTTAAATTGGACGTTTGAAATGCAATTGTAAATTGCTATGCAAAATTAATTGACTTGGCAGAGCGAATTAAGCTTAATTTGTGCCAGACATTTCCACTTCAGTGAGTCCTGCGTTACGCCACTGGTAACTTACTTTTGAGCGGTATTGTACAAGACCAGACAGGAACAGGACATGACTATGAACTGGTACCAAAATAATTAATGATCATCAATGATGAAATGATACAAAGAGCTTTTCAATCTCTGTCCTTACGTAGCCCATCTCTGTTACTAAGCTGAAGCAAAAAGCATAACTCAATCATAAAAATTATTCAATGTAATGTTTTTTTCGTGTTAGCTGCCAAGACAGCTGACTTTAAAAAGTATTACACAAATACAAAAAACACACTTAGTAATGACATGATCAATATTTAAGTACTGAAACACTGTTTGCCTTAAGCATGAGGAATTTCCAAAGTTGGCTAGAGACAAAAAACTCCCAAAATACAACTGCATGAACAAGACTCAGCTATTGCGAGATGGGTACTAAAGATAATCAATTACTTGAGACTACTGACATTGCCAGAGTGTTTGAACTCAGTGCATACATTCCAAGCTCTAAACTTTGATTGGCTCTTGATATTATTGGTAATTGGTAAAAAATCTCACTGTTTCTGTTTGCTATCATTTGCAATTCTTCTGATTAACCAAGTCTTCAGCAAACCAAAGACTTCCACAAACATTGGTGTGCTATTTCACCACTACAAGCATCACAGAGTAGCAGAAAACAGAACAAAATAAACAGTTGATATACTTAAGTGCATCAAGTTAGTGCAGTACGCAAAAAATTTGTGCTTAAGTAATAATAAATTACAAATTCATGGGTATGAGGTGGTCAATAATTCACTGAAAGGAATACAAAAATTTGTTAACCTCTGCACTTCATTTTCATTTCACTACATCAAATTTTAGTTGTTTGTTCAATTAGTTTGTTTTCACCTAAGTCCTTTACCAAGTTGACATATTTACGAAATACTGCAGATATTGCTGGAAGAGTTGGAGGAAAGGTTTCGTCTGGTCAAACTTTGTAACAATTTGTAAAGCCTTCAATGAGTTTAAGAAGAGTTCAACATGCTAGGAATCACTTTGCTTTCTCTGTGCAATTAAGGGCCAGACAACAAGCCGAGCAAACATTGCAATTCATAATGGTGTGAACAATGGAGTATGTGAAGCCAAGAATTCTGTTGTTTCATTGACGAAATGTCAAAATTTGTCACCCTGTCTGTGAATTAAATTTAGAAGGCATCAAAATAACTAAAAAAACTGTTTCGAAATACTCCAAGAGGTTCAGGGGAGAGATGAAATTGTGTGAGTTGCCACGATCAGGTGGCCCATCCATGTTCCAGCGCCGGCATTATGAATTCATTGACGCTAAAACTTTGAAGACATCTTACTCTGCAGGTAAGACAATCAACATCAATGTTATTGACTCAAATTCTGAAAGCTCTTATCGGTTACGAACAAAAGACAATGTTATATATACTAAAGCTGTAAAATG
>BLFN01000844.1:421996-424496 GCA_014634225.1 Acropora yongei | reverse complement strand
TTTTAATTTCTTCTTTGAAACTTTCGTGAAACGACACGCCATTTTTTCTTTCCGTTTGCAAAACAGTGAATAGCCAAGAATATTCAGAGTTACAGGAGCCAATAAAAAAAAAAGCAAAAATTGCTATCCACTGATTTGGTTAATACTAATATACAACTATTCCCCGAAGGGGAGGTGAATAGTGGTGGATATATACCGAGATGTGTAGCATCGAGGTATATCTCCACCGCTCTTCGCTGACCCTGAGGGGGATAGTTGCTTTAGTATTTACCAAATCAGATGGATAAATAAAAAAACTTTCGCGAAGCTATGCTTCATTTTTCTCTCGGTTCACAAAAAAAATGAATATCCGAGCATATTCCAAGTTAAGGGAGCCAATCAAAGCGCGCGAAAAATTGCTATCCACTGATTTGGTAAATACTAAAATTTGATATTACATGCACAGCAAAATTATTTTCAAGTTTCAAGAAGCAAAAGAAACACTGCTGAAACGTTATCAGTTAGACACTGATTTTATCAAAGGGTTTGATGTTTTAACCCTAAACCTCATACCTATGACTCCTTTTTTAGAGTTACAGTATACAGCGAGGAAAGACTCGTCACATCATTGACTTGGAATGAAATAGACCATTGTCAGGTTAGTATATACTACTTGCAATTTCTGATGATATTAGTGTTTTACTTAAAAGCGACGTATCATAAGCTGTCAAATGCATTTTTCCTTCTTCAGTTTTGCAGTAAGTTACTGTTGTCTTCCTTGTAAAGGACATACTAGTTGTAGGATTATGCTCTTTGCAAAGTTGGCCTGCAATGTACAACATCAGTTAGTTGGGTGTTTTTTAATGGGCTGGTCCACTAGCTTTTGACAGATGAGTTTACAAGCAAACTGACAATTTTGAGAATTGCTGGGTACCCAATCAACTATCTATGCATTCAAACGTGAAACAGAGACTTGTGGTTAAGAAATCTTCTGGTCAATGAAGCCGGTTAAATTTTGAAAGAACTTTTCTCCTTAAGTATTAGATACTGTTTGATCCTTTCATTAATACACCAATGTTAACATCTTTAAATTTAGTTGGTAAGTGATACCAGAGATTTGTTGCCATTGCCAATATAGTTTTTTACAATTAAACTTAGATGGTGTCTGAATATGGAATTTATTCATGGGTGTCATTTATTTCAAAATCATCTTATTTTGGCCTTTCAAAATAATAGAATTGCACATTGAGAAAATCTTGAAAAGATAGCTTGATAGAAGAACTGCAAAGTATGGTCACTTTAAACCTGATATCAAAGGGTTTTTAATATTGCCCAAAGCATTCTCCAAAATTTAGTTTCTCCTGGACTTTGAATATATAGACTTAAAGAATTCAATGCCTTTTCAAAGTCAGTGCCCTATAAAATACCGCTACTTTCTGTGGTCGAGTTAAGTGAATTCTAAAATATCCTCTATAGTACATACTGAGTCTATTGTCAATCCTCCTTTAATAAATTCAGTTTGATTGGGATGAACAAGTTCTGGCAGAACTGATTCCAATCTTCTAGCAATTCATTTTGAGGAAATGTTAAAGTCAGCATTGATCATTGAAAAATGTTTGCTTGCATTCAAGGCCCAAGTGAAAGAAACTACCAAATTAACACACATTTCAAGATGACTGTTTATTTTTTATTAATATTATATTATATTATATTACATATGCAAAAATTATTACATGTGATCAAAATGGCTCAATACTGCTCCAGTATTATCATCTAGATAAATTATAGATGAATCAAGGGGTTTGATATATTTGTCTCAGTTTGGGAACTTCTCTTCATACTATTCTTTTCGCTTATGTCAATAGCTAATTCATCACGTCATTCAGTTGGAACAACAGACTAAATTCCTGTTAGATCAGGGAATAGTACTGGTACTTGTATTTAATAGGGCTTGCCTTGCCATGTCCTTGCATGGGAGCCTTAGACGTCATAATTATTTGCAGTTGCCTGCTCTGCTAATCTGTCTGGATCACTGCTTTGGATGGATCGCTGCTTTGTTCATCTTACTTCCAATTTGCTTGCTCTCTTGTTCTTTGTGGATCATTGCTTTGGTTGCCGATTTTAGTAATTTAGCACCCAACCCTTCCCACCCCTCATAGATATCGGGCCACATTTAGGTATTGGGTCAGGCAAGTTTCTCCATTTAAGTTCTCCAGTGTGATGGTGCTGGTTATGGCCGCTTGCTGGGCTGGTTCCCACTCACAGGTTTCCATGAAACCTCAGTGTTGTGCCTTTTATTTTCATAGGGCCCCCACCAACCTTTAATGACACCAGTTTCCCAGCTCATCTATTGTCAATGAGTTTATTTCTTGTTGGGGTAGTGTCACAGGGATACAAAGGTTTTCAGCAAAATCTGTGCTATAGCCACCTGTTTATTCACAAAATACTTTTTTAGGAAGATAACGTTGCAAAGTTGGTCTCAGAACAGAAAAAGAAAAAGTTGCTGCATATTTTTGTAGAG
>BLFN01000844.1:308780-311280 GCA_014634225.1 Acropora yongei | reverse complement strand
AAAGAAGAGGAGTTTGGGCGAAACACAGGAGAACACCTCGTAAGGAACGAAGGAAATTGCAAAGAGGGCAAAGAAGAACCATCACCGAGCGCATGCGCACAATGTCACTTAGGAAAATGGCAGCAGAGCCGTTCTCCCACGGCATGGACGTGGCCTTCGATCCAGTTAAAGCTGAGATCCGTGTGCCAAATAAATTTCGATAAAAACAAAAGAAAAGCTTAAAACTCCACCCACGGGGTGTGACCATCACCACAGGCATGCGCACAACCACATCACTCGAGAAATGTGGCAGTCATGGACGAATGGACAATGTCACCTATACTATGCTCATGAGGTCTAACGTGACCAAAACGTAGCTGCCAAATATGGTCGTGCGCATGCGTAGGGAGATAGTCACACCAAGGAGATCGTGTTACCGTGTCTCCTTCCTGCTTCCTACCTTTTTTCATGCATACTTAAGAAGGTATATGTTAGGAAAATTTTCCTTTTAATCCCTTCATCTCCATCTCTTCTCCAAACTGAAAGCAACAACACTGCGAATCTTGACACCAGGATAGCCAGCCAGCAAAATTTACTATTTAAAAGGGATTACATGACGATCATGCACCGGACCGGCGGACGTCACCAAAAGCCACAGAATAGAAAGAAAGAAAAAATAAATAAAACAAAACAAAAGTTATTTGATGTTTTTCTTGTAGTTAACTCCAGTTTTTGCAATGATTTGGAAAAATTCAATTAAAAAAAAAGAGTTCGAGGGATAAAAAAACTCTTGTAAAAGAAAAAAAAAGATTTGTCGAAAATCCACAATAAAATCGCAAGAAAGCGAACCACTACAGAGATCAGGAATTACAGACCGGAAAATCCCCCGTCAAGAAGTAGCATTTTAATGATAACAAAAAAGTGTAAACAATGCGTTAAACCTACATGCACAAAAAATGCATATGATCCAATGACGATGATGAATTCATTCACCTCTCTCTAACTAAAATGCCCGAAAATATTCGTTTGATACTGACAAATTGGAACTATTTAACTTTATCGCTATCATTACTTGAAACTACAATTTTAAAATTACTGTTGTTAACCTATATGCACAAAAATATATATGGCCCAATCACGGGCATTAATTCATTCACCTCTCTCTAGCTGAAATGGCTGTAAATATTTGTTTGATACTGATGTTGGAACTATTTAACTTTATAATAACTCAAAACTACAATTATAAAATTACTGCTGTAAACCAGCACACGCACAAAAACTATATATGGCTATGAAAAGGAATGATTCGTTTATATATCTCTAAATGAATGCCTATGTGTTGGATATACTTGCAAATTGGAATAATTTCACTAATTATTCAATTCAATTGTTGTATTTTATACAATTTGACCGAAGCGCGTATAGTACAAAAAAGTAATATGAAACGACCGAGATACAAAAATAATAAAATAAAACGATTGGATCTTGGATCCCAAATTCTAGACTGCTTAACCTTAACTATTTAGTTTAAAATAAGCTCTACATGCCGGTACGTCCACTCGTGCCTTCTTAACGTCAAATTTTGAACAAGGGTACAGTGAACCTTTATCGACTTGATATCAATACATTGTTTTAACGGTTCTACTCGTCCAAAAAGCGTCATCTAGTCTACGGCTTACGCACTATTGAAGAATTAAATAGATGAGAGCATTCACGAAACGTTGTCTCGTCGATATACACCAACTTGTGAAGGGTGCAAATGTTGACCAGTTGTAGATGTCTTAGTTGAAGTTTGCATAGTCATTGAACGAGTCCAAATAACTCTGCACCAAGTTGTAGCAGAACACATACTGCGCCTGAAGAACAACGTAAGGAAAGTAAGGTCCAACCACACCCACTGTGGCTCAAGGGGCCACAGGATCCTATCCCGAATAGCGCTATTGCCCGAAGGACCTGACAGTTTTGCCACTAAACCCCCATCTCCCTCCACAAGCACGGGGAGCTAATCCATTGGAGGGCTAGCCCCCCCCCTCGCCCCCCCAAAAAATGTATAACCCGTGCCATTTTATACATCTATGTGAAGAAAGGTGACCGAGAATAAAGTTTTCTTCGAAAGGAAAAAAAGAGATGACAGGGCCAGGGTCGAAGAGGGAACTCAAATAAACTTACAAGGTGTCTTACATGGGACTTGAAACAAAATTTTGGACGTTTACCATTAGTCAGAAGAGACCAGCCGAATTGTCCAGTCCCTAAGTTCAATTCTATGTTAAATGCACCAAGAACCTATGTTTCGGTTTGTATCAAACTCATCTTATCGAGGGGTAAATTGAATTTTCATTCGCTGTTCTTCATCAATGCACGAAATAAGATGCGAGGTGATTTTGAGAGGCTACATGAAGTGTCCCTTTTGCCTTCATCTTATCTCCTACATTACATCTGCTCAGCACCTCACTTCATGCATTTTGACATTTTTGGCACTACACTGATCGATCTACCGACGGTAATTTAGGGCCGTAACCAG
>BLFN01000844.1:232847-235347 GCA_014634225.1 Acropora yongei | reverse complement strand
ACATGAACCTTCGCTAATGTCACCTATTGCATAACCTGCACGCTACGTAAGAAGATCTTCATAGGGGAAAGACACAAATTAATGTGTCCAAACCAGTTGCGCGCCATTTTAATCTTCCTAATCACTCCCACCACAACATGACAATTTGTGGGCTATCCCTAAACCACGGGGACACAGAAAGCTGCAGAAATCTCCAACAAAAATTCATCTTTCAACTGGGTACACTCTGTCCTCACTGGATCAATGAACATCTCTCATTCCACTAATTTAGAAAATTATGTCACCATATTTCCACCAATGGCAAAGCTCCTCCACATTCCCATATAAACCTCAACACCCCACAATCTCCTCTGTTCGCTCTGATGAAGGGCTAACACTCGAAATGTCAGCTTTCTAAATGTTTCACGGTGGTAATTAACCCTTCATCAACTCGTTTGATAAAACCCAATTATTATAATAAAGTTGAAATGAACCATGAGTGCATAGTAAAGAAATGGTCAACTCACAAGCAATGATATTTGCATATCTATTTTTGTTCTTGTTCACGGGCTTCTTGGCGTGGTCCCAAGGAAACTGCTGACCTGACATGAGAAGCTGAGGAAAAAGAAAATGAGAGTCAATGCCGATCTTCTATTGGCTGCCTTGCTACCTGACTGACTACCTGACCTACTTCCCAAATGACTGACTGATCCACTGACTGACTAACAAAAACCATTATGCACCTTTCGATATCACGTTGATCTTAATAAAATAATATCAAAAAATGTCTAAATGCTCCTTACTAGAGTGAAAGCTGTCTATTGCGATTTCTAGTTGAGATGCTTTGTACCTGAGCTGAAGAGGACTCACACGAGAAACACCACTGAACTACAATCTCCGTCAAAACTTCTTAAGTGGGACAGTTACATCCATTCATCCATCCACTTTATCGAAAGCTCACTTAACCCTTTAAGCCCTATGAGTGCCAAATGGCACTTATAGATTTTACTCTGTCTAACGCCAGACGATTTTACTCGTCAATGGGGAACCCCTTAGGGCTTAAAGGGTTAAGCAAGCCTCATTTCTCAGCGACAATAAAACAAATAGACAGATCAAAGAAGATTACATTTAGTTACCACACAAAGGAAGGACATGGCTACTGTTTACAAGCTCTACTTAAAAGATACAAAATTAAAAAGTCTTCTGCTAAAAAGTTGAATATTCTCAGTACATTTAACATCTTCCGGGAGTCCGTTCCAAATTCTCGCTCCACTAAATACGAATGAGCGTTGACCCGTCGTCAGTCTACATTCGGGGATACATAGATCTCGACTTTGTTTCGTTACTTTGTAATGGACGATAAATCGGAACTTTGACATAAATCCATCATTGCACATTCGTGAAAAAATCATTTCTTTTCTCCTTTGAGCCACTTAAACGAATTAATTCCTTCCAAAAGATGGTCATACTTTCGTGCTAGTTGCATTTTTTATTGTGATCGTAGTCTCCTCCACATTGAACCAGAAATCTACTCCATATCACTATCACAGAAAATCGCACTGGCCCGCGCAATATGCAATTGCACCAAGAAAACCTGTCAGTTTGCAGTTGTTAATAGAAAGTCATAACGAGTGTACATTTTCGTTACCTTGTCACGATGACCTCTTTTGTCTCAAAAGCGAGAATATGTTGGTTTGTTCTCTTGAGACGTAATTGTTTCAAAAATTGACGAATTCTGTTCAAGAATGTAGGTTCATCTGACAGACGTCGTTGCACCCTCTTAGAATTTCAATGTTTCAAGATGGCAGTCTCTAAACAGAAATGAAAGCGGAATCGAACTTCAAGCCTTTGTAGTTGTTGTTATTACCTTGTACTGTTTGGCAAATCCAGCGTTCTTATCTCTTCTCATCTGAGTGACATATTCTGAGAACTGGCTGACAGGGATTGGCTTGGGTTTATCTTCTGTTTCCATAACTGCTGCGTTGCCATATATTGGCTCGCCTGTGGCTCCCAATGGTTCACCTAGTAAAAAACAGAGAAACAAAACGAGGCACATTTAACATGCATTTGGATTTCCACCGCACTGAAATGAAGATAACACGGCTTTAGAAGGCTCCGACTTAATGGAAACAGAATACTGTTGGTTGCCTTCATTTCATCGTTTTCTTGAATCAACATCGCTGCCATGACATCACGATCTGTAGCTTCAACATTGCGCTCGCAAACGATTGTTCATGGAAAGTGACTGTGTTTTGCTGAATTTAAATAGATTCTTCAAACCGTTACCTGAGTTAACTAATCCAACAACGTTTCTTTACCAATGCAAGGAAATTTTTGAAAGCTGAAGTACCGCATAGATAATGTAACGCCTGCCCTGAAGAGAAATACATACCTCGCTCTGCTTCCTTGGGTGTTTGTGGCCGAGAATCTACACTATCTGGTCGTATGGTGTCATAAGCACCATTAACACTGACGTCTGTCATAGGATGCAACTCATTTCCTTTAGATGAGCGATCAATTG
>BLFN01000844.1:227847-230347 GCA_014634225.1 Acropora yongei | reverse complement strand
CCTGTACTTTGATAGGATTCTTACTTGAGTTCTTAGTGATTCACTTGAGGACTGCGATAGTGGTTGACTATCAGTTAGCATCTTCCAGAGGAACAGTGGCAGAGCCAAGGGTACCGGACAGGGATTACTACTCTTGTTCATTACAAAAAAAAAAAAACAGTCCCAAGGGGAAAAAAAAGCCCTTATGAACAAACGCATAACCTGGAAGAACAGAGCCCTCTCTAGGGAACACACGCGATAAAATCAATATAATTGTATTTATTTGCCCTCTACTCTGCTACGCCAAGTTTTTTTTTCGTTGGGGTACACCATGCCGTTTCGTCCTTTGATCAAAACCGACACTTGCTTGGACATGTAGTCTCCATAATCCGTAGTGCATTTTTTCTATGCTTAATGGATTTCAGCCCCTAAATACAGCGATAATCATTACTCTCAACTGTGTTGCCTTCACAATAAGCTTCACTTCCTTACAAGCTTGAGTTTCTACTTTAAGTATAAAAGTACACCAACCTGATGGGGCCATTGTCTTGTGTTGCAGGCCAAATCATCAGATTTACTGATGACCCTGCCTTTTCAATCTGTTGAGGCCCCTCTCCTGGTGGTGGTGGTGCAGGTGGGGCTACAGGAAACAACAAAACTAACTGAAGGAATTTTCCTGGTAACACTCAATTCCCACACATAGTTTTTATCAAGTGAAACTATGGTCCTCGCAGTTATGAATGCAATTTTTGCACTTGCGTAGATAAGCCTGAAAAACTCAAGGCTTCAAATGGGTTGAACCAGTGACCTCGCGATTCCGGTGCGACGCTCTAACCAAATGAACTATGAAGCCACTGACAATGGCAATTGCAAAAATTGCTTTGATAATTGAGAAGATCACAGATCCACTTGATTTCAAATCCACATTTCAATATATGACCTATTTCATATATCATTTCAACGCACATTTTTATGTTAATGTATATCTGTGGAAGGGAAACATTTACACGCAGATGGGCTGACGATCAATGCAGTTGTTTGGGGTGGGACATAACAAGGATGAAGCCGAAGCAATATGACAAAGTTGACTCAAAATTTTCGCCTCACCTAAAGCTCCATGCAAATGGACGCAACTCCCAACATTGTTACCAGTTGTTAATTCAACAGATGTTGGATGGTGATGGTAGTGCCAACGGACGCTACAACTCCCAACAAAGTATGGACATGCATTCAGGGGTGGATACGACCAATAGGACTTCGTAAACTTACAAAATTCGGCTCCCATTTTCTTTTCAACACGAACCGCGCGCTTGTTCGAAAACATTTATAGCAGGCACCAAAACGAAAAGAGAAGGGTTAATTCAACAACATCATGCGAGAGCTGATGATCGAAGACACACTGAGGAGAATACAAAGACATGACGCACTAGCGTGGCGCCAACACTTTTGGAAAAGTAGTGCTAACGGATCTAACATTGTCCTGATCACGCAACAAAAGAAATGTTGGGAGTTCTTGGCTCAAAAGTCTGACCAGTTTCAAACTTCGTGCAGCAACTCCGAAAAACACGCAACAACATATAACAGTGTGCCGGGAAACGGACGCAACAAGTAATACCCAACATTGGGGTTTGTTGGCCACTCAAAACTGTTGCGCCCGTTTGCACGGAGCTTAATAGTAATTATCAGAAATAATAATCTCAGAAATAAGAGACAGAGAAAGGTGAGAACAAGTTAACAAGAATCATTTTAACCTGGCTTCTTCATTTTTTTGGGACCTTTTTAATACATACATCGACGTTCTAAAGGTCCATTTAGACGAATGAAAGATTGGGTACGGAGATATGGAAAAAGTGTTACTGCATAATTTTAGCCGTTTACAGGGATAATAATTCTTACGGTTGGGACAAAAAGTGGGCTAAGGACCAAGATCAGAAGATTGCTTCGTTTACAATACACTTTCTTTTAATTGACCAACGAAACTAATACAAAAGCTGACGTAATGAGGAGGAAACTTTGGGGCCATAGACGTCCACCGCCCCAAACTCAAAAAGCACGGGTCTGTACATGATAGGCACAGTTAACAAGGGTAAAATTGAGATGTCCGTGCTCCTTTCTTGATGGGTCCGTAACCAATTTTGTTGCCCTTAAATGGGCCTTAAAATATGGTTACACGCATGGTGACTCTAAAACAAAAGGAGCACTGCTTTTTTGCAGTGCCCTATTTCGCAAGATTCAGTGGCTCTTATAACATCACAGTGGTTCAAAACAACCCACCATGAAATCATAACTTACCATCTATACCCGTACGACTGGTTACCGTAGTGCTGTTATCTCCACAGTGCGTTGCAGCAACCACAAACTTGTACGTTGTGTCAGGATAGAGATCCGTAATTTCCCCACTCAATGCCACGATTTGCACTGAATTTGTATGTTTAAACCCAGGATAATAACTCTTTGTACCCTCATAGCTAACCTGAAAGCGAGTGAAAAGCATGAGCTTGTGGCCCAATATGACATAACT
>BLFN01000844.1:113080-115580 GCA_014634225.1 Acropora yongei | reverse complement strand
CCTTTAAAGTGGAAACATTTTTAACAGTGTATTAACTCTTTTCCTCCTATGAGTGCCAAATGGCACTTACAGATTTTACTCTGTCTAACGCCAGACGATTTTACTCGTCAATGGGGAACCCCTTAGGGTGGAAAGGGTTAACAACACAGAAAGCCAAAAATGTCCCCATTAAAAATGTCTCCTTCATGGGCTTTTAGAGTAGTTACATTTTTCATAGCAATGCATCAATCAGATTTTCTAATAAATGCATTTGAATCTGAAAATTTGAGGCCAGCTTCTCTCCATATTGATAAACCATCTTTTGCAGAAACAAAGACAGTTTGTTTATTTTCCTCAGGATATCCCATCCTGTTTTACAGTAATTCAGTAAACAAGTAGTGTGAACTATGCTCATGATAAGTGTGACACCTGACACCTTATGACATCACATGCCATTTTTCTCCCAATGTACATTTCAATCAACAGCTTGGGACAAAAATTGTTAGAGCAGGAATTCCACATATTGTGAAGGGGAGTCTTCCATGAAAGTTTAAGAACAGTTCATATTAAACTGGCCCGGTAAAAGTTGAGTCAATGTTTTTGAAACAACAAGGGTGTTTCCCACCTCACATGTATTCAATTAACCTTTTCACTTTTAAAGGTGAAACTAAAAATTTTATTCCTGCTGACCGAAGCTACATAGCAAGTACAAAGCTAGTGCAGCACACAGCATGTGCCACATGCACAACTGTGCCACCTAGAACATGTTCTTTTTGCAATGACCACTTTAAGCTCACTTTAAGACCACTTCAGAAATATATAAAAGGGAATTTAAGTAGCCGAAGTTCTTTTTCCAGTCTTTTAACCTATGCTTTATGGTTTGATTTGCATGATGACTTTTGAGGTGATTTATCAGCCTAGTAAGCTACATTAAATTTGTACTGTTTTCCTGGTAAAGTTGGTCATGTAAATGATCATTAAGTGAACAACCTCTGAAGGTTGTTTGAGTAGTTCATGTACGGAAAGTGACTAGGGCAAGGTTAAAAGATAATATAAGAAGTAAAGGTTAGGAGCACAAGTGAGTAAGATTAAGAAGAGACAGTCTGACTTGTCTGGGGACCTGATTAAAAATAATTATTATCAGGTGACACAAGACAGCACATTATACCAGGATCAACTTAATATCAGATTTTTTCAAAAGCTATGTGAAAAAGTTTACCCCCCAAATAGCACTAATGATTACAATAACTAATATACCATTAACTTTCTTCCCCGCTGTGTAATTACCACTGAATGAGGAGAAATGACGTGACCCTGACGTGACCCTTCCGTGACCTGACACAATGAATGTTGTACATTTGCTATAATTATGGAATATCCCAAATATGGCTCCAAAAATCTTTTAAAGGTTTCTAGTCCTTAATAATGGTGTAACAAGATGTAGCCATTCATTATTGTAATTATGATTGATGACTGTGCCTAATGATGAGGGATAAAACTAGAATAGCTTAATCTTGAAAGATCAGTTGGTTTTCTTCACTGATGAAGTAATATCATCAAAAATTTTTACAGTCTTGTTTGAACATGAAAGGCATTGAGGGTCTCCCAAGAATGCTGCTTGAAATAGATGATTCCACCTTTTGGACATGGAAAAAGGTAGGAGTTTTGGAAGTCTTTTAAGTTCTTCTTGATAGTCAATACATGCAACTGCAATGCATTTACTGAAAGATATTCAAATGCATGTATAAATGATGAAATTCTTGTGATCACTGCCTATATTGCCTTATGCACTATTCATTGGGAGTTGGTGCTAATTAACTTGTGAATTATAACTTTTAAAGGAGTCATAACAGTGCTTTCAAATGCAAAGTTTACTCCAACAGACTCTTAGGAGGCATCCTTAAGTGTGTGTTTTGTGATAAGCAACTAGAACCTGTAATAAAATGACTTATCGGTATGCCAAGGCTATTTTTCAATGATTCTATTGTGGGATAAGGTCAGGTCAGCAAATGGGGGAACAATACATATTCTCATTACTAAGAGTAAATTACTGGTTAAGCCTTTATGTGAAATCTAATAACAAATAATTCATTATAAGAAACAGTAGGCTCTTGAAAAATGTAAATTCTACATTAGTGGTTTTTTGGTCACGTGATCATGGTGTGGTGACCAATTTGTCTCCCAGTCTGATATCAGCTCATTTGAAATTCACCAGTCCCTAGGTTATGCAGTGTCCTCTTCCAAACATTCCTTCTATATTGCATTACTTAATCTGCCAACCTTGCTATGTACATTACAGGACTCTAGTTGTAACTAAAATATAAAATTTCCCTAAAACTTGCTTTAAGTTGGTAAAATCTGTTGAGCTTCAATATACTTGTAGACATTTTGTGCAAGTTGTGTGAAGATAAAATCATAAGTGAAAACAAGTAGAGTACATACGTAAGAAGGGTATTCCTTTTAAAACACTGACCAAAAATCTTCAATGATTATTACTGAAATTCAATGATCATTATTGAAA
>BLFN01000844.1:80580-95580 GCA_014634225.1 Acropora yongei | reverse complement strand
GCTGGCGTGCGTATTTTTCTATTTAAGCATTTCTTTGTCAGTACTTCTTCAGTATAGTCTATATCCTGCCTAGTATCAGCCAAATTAATAGGCTAACTAGCATGGCTAGTCTTCTATGTAACGGAGCATAAAACCTGACTAAAACTGTAGCAGAATTTTCAATTTAACAACAGATTGACCTGAACCAGGACTAAAGCTGCAGCTTGAATGAGATTGAATGCTAAGTAATAAAACGTTGGAGCGGCAATTGGTAGCTTCTAGCGTAGTTCCGTAAGGGCTATATATCATTCAATTTGATTGCAGTCTGGTAGTTAACGGTGTTCGTGTTCTTACATTTTTCCTAATGAATTGGCTCAGTTGGTAAGCTGGCTGTTCGAAACGCCTGACTGAATGAAAAACATGTTATTGTTTTGACTGTTGATTCATGATCTTGCAACAGACCATTGATTCATTGCATTACTAGAAAAATAAAACATAAAAAAAGCACGCAGCAAAATGCAAAATGCAAAATTAACTCGTCCAGTAGCTGTAGCGCGCGCAAACACTCACAGGCAGTTAATTAACTGGCATTGAATAAGTAAGGTCCCAGCCCTAAGATGACGATAGAAGTTTAAAATCTTGTTTACTCTCACTGAGAAATAAGGTTACGATTACTGTTAGAAGTAATAAGGAAATGAAAGAGGTAAAAGTTGGAAAACGGCGCTGTATTTATGTTTCCAGTATTATAGGATCTTTTGCGCGATGGCTGTTTGGTAGCTGCTGCTTGCTTTAGAGTACCAGCGTCTTCAGTTTTACCTCCCTCTACACCTCTGCGTGTGTTATCACTGCATTTTCTAACGTTGACGTCAGCGGGCTAACTGCCCGAATTATACAGCTCTGTAAACTGGTCTTATTGGATCTCTTGTTCCCATATTTCACAACTTGCTAGCGCCTGGTTTGTCATGCACGCAGGACAAACCTCAGGCTTAACACGCAAGCTAACGCTTCTGAATCTCTCCTTTATCTGTTTCTATATTAGGTCGAAATCTGAGGAATTTCCTGTTTCCTCAGTCGTCGAACTTTAAAGAAACGATGATATGATACAACTCGTAAAGAAACCACCATACTTCTCCCCGTCTTCTTTGTGAAGCACTTGTTTCACTCAGATACGTGCGAATCATGGTATTGTACAAATCAAATTGAAGGTGGCTTCGATTTTCTAGCCTCTTGCGGTGCAGATTGTGTCTTGAAAGAACAATTATTGCATGGGTGTGTTACCGCTAAAAGCTTTATTTTTTTTTTAATGGCTACAATCATTCTGTAAAAAGAAAATGACCGGAAAACGGTGTATTAATAAAGGAAGTAATGTGTTAATTTTCAAGCCCAGTCAATACCAAATGAGATCATCAATCTTAAATGTTGACCATCCGCCTGGCCGCTAAGAACACGTCGAGGAATAGTAATTTGCAAAAGGACTGTGAAACAGAAATGTAAAATTCACGTGCGTTAAGGTTTTGCTGTGGTCTTTTAAATGAAACGTCACGGTTTAACGTAACGCTGAACTTCGAGTGTAGTCACTTCGGTTTGCCAGACTCACCTAATCAACCTAGAACATACGCAGCATCGTAGTTCGTTAACCGAGAAACTGTTTTACTCATTTGATTCATGCATCGTACGTTTTTTCCCAGCAAGTCACAGTGCACTTATTAACTGCTTGAAAATTTTTGAGTACAGTTATAGAATCAGGTTGCCACAATAAGTCAAAATTCATTGGTGAATACCCTCAGTGGGTATTAATTTAAAACTCTGCGTTATTTGATAAACAATCGTTGCTGACTATAATTATGCAACTTTGTCACTGGATTGATATCAACTGCATAAAAAAGGATGAGTTTATGTTGAAATCATTTCATACGGTGGTTCCTAGCTTCTCAGTCGTAACAGTTATATCTCATTTTGGACTGAATCTTCGACTCGAAGCTAGTTGCTTTCCTCCGCCATTATGAGCGAACCGATTGGGTGTGTTATTGTTAGTCAGTTTTTCCCGGATTGGAGATATAAATAATCTGGTTGGAGGTGTGCCACTTGTTTCTTGGTTCGAACAACAACGTAGTTTCAAGGATATTTTGTCACGAAGAAAGACTAAGATACTGCTGGGGACCTATTGCGCAGCACTCTAACAGAGAAGTCAGACATGGTTCATGAAAGAAACGTTTCAGTACATGTGATTGACCAGTTCCAGTGATTCCTTGAAAACCCTTGCTAAGTTTTTGAAAAAGAAAGGTTCCATAAATCACGGAAAGTTTAGCTACTTTAATTGATGAACTTGAGTCTGTGAACTTGCTAATCATGGGCAATATATATGAGCAATACTTTCCCTTTGGTTTTGTTTTCAATACTTCACAACATTAAATTCGTCTTCCTCTTCGTGAATTTGATTATTGGAATAGTTCTTTCGAAAGCTTACCATTCGTTTTACAGCGATAACTGAAAAGACACTAGCCCAGTCACATGATATTAATTTACGGCATTTGCCTTCACGAGATACAGCAGTCGATAACAACAACATAGTGGAAGTGTTAATATTATACTCTGAACGAACACGAATTGTATCTTTTGCATAAAATGTAGCCGATACTTAAAATTTAACAGTTCAATTTACAGATTCGAAGAAGGCCACAGCATTGCTCGTGTTTGTTCGCGCCCAAGGAAAAACACAATGTCACATGACATTGTTCTGTGGCCAAATCGAACTCTTAACAATCGTGAGTAAAACGCGGTGATTAACATGGAATGGCCACCAACAACTAAACGTATGACAATCGAAGAACTGAAACCGACGTGGATAACCACTTTCAGTATTTAAGAGTGGCGTACGTGAACACAAGGAAATTTTCATTACTAATTTTTGAGTGTTCATCGCTGTGGTTTCATGGTTCGCGCCTCAAGGAGAAACGTCACTCATTTGTGCCTACTTTTGCAGTCCTAGAACGTTGATTTTTCAGTGTCAAATATAGAATGTTTGATGTTTTCACTTACCCAACGTTCCCGTTAGAGAAACAACAATATTTGACGTTTCGCGCCAAGTTATGTTGACGGGGCTTCGTGCTTTGCTTGGTTCTTTGTTCGAAATTATTCAAACATTGAAGCAACTGGTCGACCCCCGGTTTCTTAATCAATATAGGACAATGAAGTATTTGAATTACCTTATGCCTTTTGAAACTCCCGCAGCAGTCAAGATGCTCAATACAAATTCACTTCCGACTGACTGAAGATCGGAAGCCAGCCTCCCTTAAACACCAGTAACCTATATTGCAGCAATCAAAGATTAGCTCCGATCCCTTCGAAACGGCTATAGGATTATTTGCTTTGTACAAAGAATATACTGACTCGAAGATGAACAAAAGGTTTTTGAATCAAAACAAGTTGTGTCTTGAGGGCATAATTGAATGAAGTGTTGCCCGTATGCACCATATGAATATCTGTATGGACCACTATCACTATTAGTAGTTAATTATACCTGCCGGCCTCAGTTTGGTTTATTTAAATTCTTTTGAATTTTGCCCATGGCAGCGAGGCTGGGCTTATTAGCATTAAAACGCGGAAAAATAATATAAAATCTGATCGCCATCATAAAGGAGGTATATTCAAGATTATTTTCTTGGATGACTGAAGAATCCTTTACTTCATGCTGAGAAGTCAAGCGTAACACTGAGTTCTAAAACTCGCAATTTTGGATGCAGTGCAAAATATATGAGAATTAAGGACGCACAATTTGTTTGAACTTATATGAAAAGGTCTTGTTGCTTAGTTCAAAAACCCGCTTGCCACTCCATTTGCAGATGAAATCTCATCATGAAATAATTGTTCTGTACATACCATGGACGGAAAACTAAGCTTTAAACCTTAAAAGAAATTAAGCATATTAAACAAAATGAAGATAATCCAGCTCTCATACTTCCTTTCGCTTTTCAATCCAGTATTTAGAGGCATATTGCTGTAACTTCAAGACTTAAACAAATAATAATTTTCCTATGTCGTTTACTGCCTACCGAATCTAACTGGCTTTCGATATGAACCTTTTACGGTTAATTTTAAGAGTGAAAAACGAACATATTTAGAATTTTGTGTAATTAACTAGTATCGAAATTAAGAATAAATTAGTCTGTGGTTTTATGAGCATCAAATTCAGTGTCTGCCAATGCCAAATGTCAGTACCCTATTCAAGTATCGTGGGTGGAAGCTGAATAATTGGACTTCGGTTCTTCACTATTCTTTTGGTGTTTCTTTCAATTATTCATTATTAGTTCTTCTAGTTATTCCTATTACTTCTTGCATGGTGATTGCTGATTATTCATAATGCATTATTTATAATTCCTGATTTTTCAAACCCAGGTATTCATTATTCATTTTTTATTTAATCCCGTTATTCATATTTAAGCTTCTAGGACAAGTGGACGTCGATACAAGTTTCATGAAATGCAAGAACAAACAAACAAACAAACAAACAAACAAATGTAAATCAATCGGAGTAATAACACTATAGTGTCGGGTCCACTATACAAAGAACATGCAAAGGCTAGCCACTTACTCCGATTTAATGGCCAGTAAAAAAAAGATACCACATAATTAAATTCTTATCAGGTGAAAGTGGAAACTCTAAATATCAGCTTTAACCGATTTGCAACCCTGGTTTTTTAAGCCAAACCTTCGATCACCCCGCCCAAGGCGATATTAGGTTCTTTCTTTGTTTGTGAACAAAACTCTTGCGATTGGTGAACTGATTGCATGGAAAGTAGTTTTATTCCATTAAGTTGTGAACTTTGTTAATGATGAAGGCCAGCCATTCCCACAACTCTTTCGCTCTAATTTCACTCTCATCCCTTGTGTTCCAGAAGTAGGTAGCGGATCTCCATATTTGGAAGACATTAGCAAACGTTGGTTGTAAGATTTTGCATAGCCCTCTGGCAGAATTATCTGGTGGAATCGCTTCGGAAAGTTCGATGATATAAGCTTTTCTTTTTCGTTTTAAAACTTAAATCAGTTCAAATTGTTCCCCCAAGGAACACAGTGGTAGAAATAAACACATTGGGATTCAATTACATCCGTAATACTCTATCAAAATTCATTAGTTAAGAATTGATGGGAAACGAGATTGTTATCTTCGATAAGTGCCAACGGCCTAAGTGAACTGTTGTTAAGATTGGTTAATTTGATTTACTTTGTCAATTTAAAACATACAATAGTGGGATTCTCAATACTATTGATGTTTTTGACTGAAACTATTCAAGAAGGCCTTCATACGGCGGATGAAAGGCTAAGCAAAAAGTATGAAATGCTTGTCCGGGGGACTGTAGTTCTCATGTTTTACTGTTTCCATGTACAAAAATCACAGTTACTGTAGGATTAATAATGGAAACGTTATATTGTCATCTCAGATAAGTTGACGATAGTGGCTCAGATGAAACTGCGTTGTTTAGTTTTGTCAATCAGTGAGATCTTCAATTCTTTCCATCGGAAAAAAAACTGAACAATAGATTTATTAATTCAAGATGTGTGTGTGTGTGTGTTTGTTTCGTAGTAGAATAGCTTGATTCTGTCAAATGAAATTGTAAGCTAGGCTAATGAAGAAACTGTCCGGCGTTATCAGTATTTGATTCTTCGAAAGTATTTTTCTTTATGCATTTAGTCCTAGGAAGCGATAAGAATTAGATCTTTATCTTAGATAAGTACACGATAATGATTCAAATGAATTGCTGTTTAAAGAAGGCAAGAATATCCTTTATAGCAAATACCTAAAAAATACTTCTACACAATGATTTTGATAGATCCTTTAAACTGTATGACTGTGCGATTCTTTGAAATTGTGACTGGATTTGTTAATTGATCAAGAAAGCTTTCCTTTATGTTTTTCAGTAATTGTTAGAAGGCTTTTAATTCAGATTGCTTTTTTTTAATGACTGATGAAAAGTGACTTCGAAAGTTAAAGTTGCCCAGGTGAGTTCTGTTTCGTCGTTAAGCTGGTATTTCTACTGAGCTGTGGACGGATAGTTTTAGCTTTCATGAATATTGATGTTATATGATTAACTTCATCCTCAGCTAGTTGACTTTCTTGTTATGATCACGTAAGGTAATTTCTTATTACCCACGAGCAAGCTTTCTATGGTCATTGCATGGCCACTCATGGAGCATGACATTCTTGTGAAAATCTTTAGCGATATGGTATCAATTCATTGATATTGTATTTGTTAACATTTCAAATCAATGTCCTTTTTTCATCATGATAGTAAGTATGATAGCTCATTATTTCTCTATTATCAGCTAAATACTGATGTGACACAAGGCTTCCAATGCTCTTAAAAGGGTCCTTGAAGCTTCATAAAGTGTTCTAGAGCACACTCTAACCAATGAGATGTTGAGAAAAAAAGAAACATAATATGATGATGTTGTTTGTTATATAGAAGAACAGTATAGAATCTTGACTATTTTCCAAGATCTGACTGAAATTTTTGCCGGAGAGAGTCTTAGCAAATTTCGATTGCAACAAAACGCAATTGTTCAAAATTGGACGGAGAACAAAGAACGCCGATGTTACAAAGTTTTCCGGTTCTTTACGTTAAAGCGTGTCGCAGAATGAATCCAATGTGGAGCTTCATGCAGCATGAGGGGTATCTTGAGTAATGTTATGGCCTTGGTGAGTTACTTTTGTTAGGTTCCACGCTCAGTTGAAAAAAAAAATGCCTCAGCTACACTTGAGCAATTACTTCTCTAGACAATGATTCTTTGTTGATGGATTGTTTGCACCGTCATGCGTAAATTCATAATAAAGAATGCGCGGACATTAAACATCGCCAACGGATGAAATTGGATGTACAATTATCTGTTTAGACAGGCAAATATTTCCCACTTAAACTGAAACCGTTCCCAAAATTATTTCTCTTCCCCTCAAAAGCATAGTCTTCCGACATGGATTGTTTGAAGCCCAAAGGGAACTTAAGAGGCAGTTGGCAAAAACAGGCCCTTGCACTGAGCAAGAGATAATTTATCAGCATTGAAAATGATAGAAGTTAACAGCAATAAGCAGAAGAACTTAGAGGCAAGTACAGAAGTTGTAAGCTTGCTGAAAGAACATAAATCTAGAAGTACTCAGTCAGTCACGCAATTACTGAAATGCAAATTAATTGACAAATCATGGTCAAGGGGGGGGAGCAAGTCTTACCCGACCAGTAATGTTTCATGTGATGCCGCGTTCCACAATCAGAAACTTTTGCGTTCTTGTAGAAATCGCCGGTTTTGACAAAAACTGAAGTGATAGCAATTGTTTGCTCTTTGTTTTTTTCTGGGTGTTACCTCAACTTAAGTGCTAAATATTGTATTGTTTCGTGTTGCTATAGGATTAGTGAAATTTCAAAGTTAATCGAGTCTTAGTTGTGCTTACCTTGCCTCCAAAAGCATTATTACGTCAAAAGTGGCAAATTGCCAAACTTTCATGATGTTATTGAAGTTTTTCCGTTGAAGCAAAAGTGATTGAAGGATCTCAAGAGAGTGTTCAAAAGCTTCCGTCTTTTGTAGATCAAGTTATCTACTTCAGGTCGAGCGTAAAGTCAAAAACACTTCGTCATCGCAATTCAGTTATCACTTAAAATACATGCAATTTACTTTGCAACCCCAGAACTAAGCGCAATTTCTATAGACATCACTTTTGAATAAAAAATCCAAGTCTTCAACTGATTGGTTTTCGTAACCTTCTCAAGTGTAGCCCTTTCAGTATCGAATAAAGATATATTTTCTCTTAATATTAGAAGGAATGCTTCAGTTGAAAAGTGTTTATACCAGGATGCGTCAGTTGATTTCAACTCAAGCTTCTTGTTGCTACGTAACAGCGAATTGTGAATGAGTAGTTCTTGAGTAGTGCCTTAATCAGAGAGCTCCAGCCCAGAAGTCTTATCAGAATGATTGATGTGTACCTATTTCTTGTAATACGCAGCCAATGCTTATTCATGAAACTGAGTGATGTAGACCACGTAGAACCTTCCCCGGGAATTCATGGTTCTAATGCTTTAAGTTTTCTTCATTGATACTTGATATTTTTTGATATGTAATATTTGGTTTTCAAAAAAAAGTGTGTTTTTCCACACATGTTCTTTCGTTTGTCCCAACAACACAACAGGGATTATATTCTTTAAGGATATCAGCAATTTTGTATGGAAAATGTCCTTTGACAATAAAGTAATTCCACTCTTGTATTGTGACAGTAAAAATATGCACACTTGTAGTGTTTTGTTATTTTAATTTCGGCTGTCTCATGACTAGCTGCACGTGTTCCTGTGCTAGTTGATTGCAAGTTGATATTGGGTCAATCGGATTACGATAGCGCATGCGTGGTTTAATATCGGACGTATTCAGCAGTATGCGTCAAGATAAAATGTAGCTCTCTCAACTTCAAAAATTAACTGCATAAGCTCGCTGTAGCAACCTAATATCTACGAATTGCTGTATTTCTTCGCCTTTTTCGAACGATTTTCTTTTAGTGAATTTTGGATCTTGTTATCAAGTCAAATATTGATACTCTGACTGACATCCGGTTTAAGAACTGTATAAATGCTCTTAACGGGAACTTGAAAATAACTCATTAGTCTTGACAGTTCTTACTGATCAGCAGTCGGAAGTTGTGTCCAATATCTTTTATTTTGAGCGCGGTAACCGGTCAGATGTTCTCTTCGTTTTATAGATGTTTGGGATAAAAAAGAAGCCATATTTCCTCCGCCAAATACGCGTCAGTATCAAGTTTAGCGTTGAACGTAGTTAGCTTTTCCTGTACTGGAGTATTGCCGAGAGTGTGTAGTATCTTGTGATCATCAAGAATCGGTTGCGTTTGAGCTTGCGCATGACCTTGAAACCCCTGAGTACAAGTCTTAACTTAATTTATTTTAACATTGCTAGTTGGCTTTAAAAAAAAAAAAAAAGATTTTTATAGATTTCATCAAACCCATGCTTATTTCAACACAGTCAAACAACTTGTTTTTTTATGACAGTGAGTGCCAACTTCGGTACACAACATTTCTTATTTTTATACAATCGTTAGTCGAAAGTGTTTTCGAGTGGAACAGCAAATCGCACGAGCAGTCACCGTTACTCATCAAATCAATGCATTCTGTTGATTTTAAATGAGGAAAGGAAGTCACGCGCTGACGCTATTAAGATCTATTTAAAACAATTGAATGAATGCTATCAATCACAACAGTAAACGATCTGTAACCATGACACCGGGAAACAAGGTCAACGCAATCAATGATGCATTGGTAAAGTAGTTGCATAAAAACAAGGAATTATAGGGCGAAAAGCCCAATTTAATTATGTTTTACTTCATTTTTAAAATTAAATCATGACTGCTGCATAATTTTCAAATTAAAAACTTTAAAAAGTGGGACTGATTACCAGTAGCCACCACATACACAACTAAACAGCAGCATGCGTAGCTGGCGGATACTTATTACGTGCATAGGACTGTTACGTTAAAATGCGTGTAATCCCTCGTGTTTTGACCGCGAATGGTATGGTGACGAGAAGAGATTCGCAGCTTGTCACAGTAACCGCGTGCAATAAAATAAACCGCTAGCTATATGCTCAGGCTACTGGAATAATTGGGCTGATTTATTGTTAATTAACGACTGGAAAGCTCACTGGACATACTAATTTTACTATATATAGGTATAATTACTGTCTGCGCCATCATCAAATGGCGTTCCCTTTCCTGTACTAAGGCGACCTACTTTCCAGCGTAAAGCATCGTCAAAACTAACTGAGCTATCTATTGCATTGTGATTAATCCGGTAAATCGTGCTACCACCCCTCCCGACTCTCTGAGTATCTTTCGTCTTTGCCAAAAGCAGCCATGCACATAAACTGGACAAACAAGCCTTTGTTTGTCCAGTGATACTCTGATGAAATTCACATTGTTTCGTCAGACTTGACTCAGACGCATGCAAACAAATGAGTTTTTGAGAAGGCCATAAATTATTTTATTTAAACAATACTTGCAATATTTCAAGTGCGTTGTTCTAATTGTGCACTTAGTTGCTCTTGCCTACGGTTTCATAAATGCCATTTTCTTGGTGCAGTTTGAAATTCTCAATGCCAAAAGGTTTCAGTGAAGTGAAATAGATGGTGACAACATGCAATGCTGATATGTTTTATGTGTTTTAGACGCTTTGAAAGGCAGCTTTACAGCATCGCGATCTTTAAAACAAACGAGGGTAAATAATAGAGAACTAATTCAGTACTGCCTGGCAATTATTAACAACCTTTCCAAACTTGTCAAACGATACGTATACGTTATTGTGAGTTTGTTTTGAGCTGATCGATTAGGAGTCTTGCTGGCTGAGTGGTTGGCGCGACGAAAACAACAAAGATTGGTTGTATTAGACAAAAGACGAGAAATATTAACCACTTAGAACTTATGATGGGGGCATTCCACACCCTTTTCCGACAGTCGGATTTGTTTAAGAGAACTTTGTCATCTAAGCCTTCTCTCAATTAGCTGTTTGTCAGAATTGTCAAATCTTGTCAGGGTGGCTGAAACAGCTAGACCTATTTCGTACCAAAACGACATTGAAACAACCAAACCCTGGATGCGTCCCTGACCCGGCAGGGATGTCGCCTAAAGCCGTTTTTGCGTTAAGACCGACATGTTTTTAATAACATAGACTTACATTCCACCCAAGGATGGGTTACTTATTACGTCTTGATTATATTTTGGGTTTATTTAGCAGGAACATGTGTTAAAGAGAATTCAGTCTTTTCGTCTGGTACTTTCTATGAGCTTGGAATTCGTGTGCTCGAGAAGCCCCTTTTCCAAAAGACTGCCTAATCATCTAGGCACACAAACACTTGATTTTTCGCATCAATAAATCGACGATTAATAAGGTTCTTGTTTATTTTGGATGAAAGCCAAAATCTATTCATGGAATACAATAACACTGATTTGCATAAGGTTTTTTTAAACTGCGTAAGTTGTGGGGTTGCTAACGAAGATGTATTTCAGCCACAAGAAAAAGCGATTTTACTAGTTCCACATAATTAGACTGAGCTCTCACATTAAATGCGACTCTCAACGTTCATTGTTAACCTCTAACATTTCGGCCTGCCATTCTTAATTAACTCCCTTCCTGGGATGATAGTAAGATTAGTGTGCGAGCATTTACAATATTGAGGGTAGTGATGACGATGGTTCGTTTCAAAAACAAGTCTGAGTTCAATCGTTTATTTTTATTCTCCGCTCTTTTTCTTTGTGGTTATTTTAAAACTTAATCTTTCTGTCAGTGAGACTATGACTTTGTGTTTATTGTGTTATGCATGGATAGGAATTCCATTTTCTAACCATAACTATGTAAGCCTTGACATGAACATTATCTCATCAACTATGACTACAAAATTGAACTTAGAACGTACGCCTTACCGTAAAGCTTTTCCGTGATCTTTCGTTTGTATTCAGTGATTATGCAGCTGTAGTCGGTTTCTCAGCTTCGAATGAAGACAGCGTTTTCGAAAGTTTACTTTTGTTTGTTAATACTCTCAAAGTTTAGTTTCAATGAGTTTGGAGGTGTGTGCGAAGGTGTATCTTTTTCCGTCAAATTTACGACTGCAAACGAACATTGCCTCACTGAAATGCTTAAATTGGATTAATGATTTGTTCTTTTGTTTAAAGCGTAAGTCTCGTGATGCTCTGCCCCACCTCTATTTCTGTTTCATTGACTTGAAAAGAATAATAACAAAATATTCAATAGTCTTTGTGACGAAATCACTATTAAAGGCGTATTGTTCAATAGCGTTACGGTAATACTGAGCATTCTGTCATTGAATGATTAATTTGTTTTCTTACGAACTAGATCCAGAAACTCCTAGTGGGCATATGGAATCGTTTTTTTGGGAGTTAACCCGTCCAAGCTCATTAGAAGCTATGCGGTTGCTTAAGTCAATTGCTTAACTCTAACAACTTTCAACCCCATACGCCTTTTTCTATGGATATCTCGCTAGATCTTTCTGTAGGAGGACAGAGTTACCAAAGACACACACACAGAAAAGAAAAAAAGAAATAAACACGCACAAAAAACAGACAACAATAAATAATTTTTTTCCCTCGTGAGCAAAATACAATTCCCTCCCAATCAGAAAGATCTCTAGTGCTGCCTATCTCGAAAGTGATTTTGCTGTCGTACGCCCACACAATTTTCCATCAAGTCCTGACTTCTTTACTCTCTGGGCGGCAATTGGACTTCTCGATAATTCTTAATTGTTCCATCCAATTACGTCTAAATATTTTTGTTCAGGGTAAATCTATGGTTAGATTTGCTTTTTTACACCCTGAAAGTTCATATTTTTCCCTTGTGAGACCGCTTTGTAACTAAATTCCTGATACCTTGTTTTATTTCATTCACAATAACCTCTGTGATGCACAATTTTGATATTGTTCTTGAAGTTTTCACCAAATAGATAGACGCAAGTAAACAATACGTATTAAACAAAAATACCCCAAGCATCACTCATCAGTACAAAACTCTTAAGGCCTGGTATTGAGGTTGCTCTAATTCTTCTGTATTATAAATGCATACTGTTCGTTTTAGGTTGTTTTGTTCTCGTGTACTATGCTTCTGTGATTCCCTGCATACCCTGCCCTTGATCACGTCAGTTCTGACCCATTCTAGACATTTTCATTTATGTCTTTCCAACGCACGCGCAGCATTTTTGTTTGTTGTGATTGGTCAATTTTAAAGTCCGTGTGCGCATGCTTAAATTCTCGTTTGATTCCGATCTCTAGCACGGTATGCATACATACATACAAAACCTGATGACTCCGACTTCAGCTAGACGAAAACTGCTAGGTATGCAATACCAACTGACTTGGTTTAAAAGAGATACCTACCGAGAAAAATTACTTTTAAAAAATGTAGGTAGCAATTGCCCTTATCTTGAAGTACGGTAGCTGTAATGAAGGAATTGCGCAGTCAGCTACTTTTTCCTGAGCAAATTTCTGAACGGGTACAGGCTTTTGAAGGGTGCATGAATATGAATCACACTTTTGAGAATATTTGGGACATCTTTGGTGAAGGAATGGGAATGGGTTCGGCTCTACCGGCTTTATTTGCACTCGCTCAGCTTCCAAAACTTTGTGACATAAGAGCTCTGTCCGCAGGGTGAAGGTCATGCATGCAAAGGCTGTGCATTTGGTGGAGTAATTGTGATAATACATGAACACATAAAGGAACTGAGTTCATGCTGAGTCATGTAAATCATAGAATTGGTCTTGTTTTCTATAAATACGTTGCATTGACTACACTTTACGATTTAATGCCGTGTGGAGTAAAATATCTTTGTCTAATCTTGAGCGTTTATTGGTGTAACGTAGGTGATCGAACCTTTAATCGGCACACTGAAGAGTTGCGGTACTCCCATACTTCATTTCGAACACAAACATAATCAAGACTAGCCTGCTTACCTCATTAAATGTATTAATTCTCCTGTGTAGTAGGCAACACAGCTTAGATAGCTTACTGAGTAACTGGATTAAACGTTTATCTGGACTTTGTCTCTTGATTGTTCGTGGTTCTCTTGATATATGAGCTACTTCAGACTGGTTATTTGTTTTAAAACAAACTCAAGTGTCTGCGCCAAAAAAATTCAGCTGACGTTGGGCGTTAACATTTAAAGAAAGCATTCGGAAATGTAGTGGAAAAAACAGAATGCATCTTTGTATTTCCGGAGAAAATACTTTTGCAAAAACTACTCTTTAAATTGTAAATGGAACTCGGGATGAAATTGTTGGGTCTAGATTTTTGTTTTGTCGCTGTTGAAATTTTCTGAGGATATCCGGATGCAGTGTTTGTTAGCTCTGACCATATTCATTTGTAATTAACAACCTTTCAGTGTATTCTTGTGGCCATTAGTAACTTAGTAATGTGTTTAAAATGTTCACAGAATCTTTTGTAGGTTATTTGATTAACAGTATTGTTCTCATAGAAAGGTTTACCGGCATCACAGAAAGATGGTTTTTAAAAGGTCACTTTGAACTCGTGCGCTTTGAAAACTACATAGTTTGTTTTTACTAATAGTTTTTGTCTCCTCTAGATGTAAACATTTCAAGGAGTTTAGCTCTCCATTTTTCACCCGATGAAGGTCAGCTAAAGAATCGTTGAAATTGTTTCGTTATATCTCTCTTTCTAAGAAGGGATTGTCCTGTTATGGCTAAAGTACAATCTCTGTGCTTAAGAGTTTGCAAAGCTTACAATATTGGTTTAACGTTATGGACGAAATTATCAAGCTCAACAGTGTTGATCACGCTCAACAGTAAATCATTAAATGCTTTCTTGATTCAGAATAAATCTTAAACGGACATAGACGGCTTCAAATCATAGTAGATATCATTTCCGTTCAGTTGTTATATACCGGACACGACGCGTGTTGCTTGTGCAAGGATGAGTGTGTTTTCCGTCAAGTTTACCATAGTATTTCTTTCCTGTTTATAATTTTGTCTAAAATTTGTAAGAATATGGCTGGTTTACGACCAATTTGCCATATTAAATTTCTCTTAAATTATGATTTTGTCCTCTTCTGCAGGAGTTCACCTTACATCTCTTTCCACTCCCACGTATTGTTCGAATCGATGATAGAAAGTTTCCTTTTGGAAAGAAGTCGAATCACTCCGAGCACTGATGTCATGTGTCAAACAGATTAAGGGTTTAGCATAACGCCATGTTTCCAAAACAGTCCATATCATTTCCTCACCGTGAAAACAATCGAAAGACAGTTTATTTGAAAGACTTAAGACCGTCAATTGCAAAAGCAAATATCTGTACTTTGAAGCAAAGATATTCCCCATCTATGCAAAAGGTCACGCCTTTCGCACTCACCCCCTCGTGAGATTCTTAGCAATCAAAACAACTTAGGATTGATTATTTGATTGGGATTAATAAACTGGAAATTGACTTTAGAGCATTGCTTATTGCGTTGCAAGAATTCTTAGCT
>BLFN01000844.1:75580-78080 GCA_014634225.1 Acropora yongei | reverse complement strand
ATAAATGCGATATTATTTTTCTAAAGGGGAGAAAAGGAAGGAAGAAATCTGATCAATCATTTAGTTTAGTGAGAGAAATGCGAAAAGTCCGACCATAATATTAATATGTTAGTCCGTCGAATTTCGTGGTAAAAATAACATTATCAAGTGACGTACTTTAGCAACAACAGTGAATTTAGACCGTGGTTTTTTGCCAGCAAATTTGTTGTCCTGTCCGAGATGCAAGATAAGGGACTAAAGCCAGACAAACCATGGCGCCGTGGAAATATCTTTTCGCTTCTCTTTTGGATTGTTACCCAAAAGTGCTACTACACATGCGCACTAACGACCGACTTGATATCGCATTAAGTTCTTTTTTTTGGCTTTCTAAATGTGGCAGTCTCAAATGATGCAAATATATTGGTAAATTAACTTTACCAAGCCAAAAACAAATTATTTAGTAGTCAAGTCAAACAGCCTGTTTATACTCTCATAAATTCATTGTGAATTTGATGGGGCATTTGTAGAAGGCAATAACCAGAAGTATCGATCTCTCTCATTTGACGTTAGAGGCACATAGCATCTCTACAAAGGTACAATGTGATTGGCGTGATAACCAAACCAAAAACAAAGGACTAGTGAACAGAAAATACGACTTGCTGATACAGTAACAAACTTAGCAGTCATTGTTTAGACATTTGTTTTGGGTATCTAGCCAATCACAATGTACCTTACGAGAGCTGCGTCAGCACCGTGACCAACGCGACCTTGGCCCATTAGTCTGTGGTATTATCTAAATATAAAATTCAAGTACTGCCAAACAATGGCAAATGAGGTGGGGCCTAATGACCACAAAGCCTCTTACTAACCGACAACCAAGCAGGTCGCCCTCGGGGTCTTTCATGGCATTGGTTTCACTTTGTGTTTAGCTCGAGAAAATTAGAAATACTGCAAATTGAGTTGGCCGTATCTATTAAAGATGGAGACTTCTAGATTGTGGATTTATTGGAATATGTTAAACTGTGTTTATTCACGCATTACACCACCTTTTACTAGCCATTTTTAATTATGACTAACAAGACGTCCTTTTGTATTCAGGTTTTGATTTCGATACCGTGACTCTAACCTACAATAGAAAATCGCCGCAAGCTAAAAACAAGGAGAACGCTGGATCTACCGGAGAACTTGTTTGTAGAGGTAATGGCATGATGTGCAGTGATATTTGGCATAAATACCACGAGTGATATTTCAAAATTGTTATACATAATTTGAAAATTTGAGGACAGTTTTGAAATATCACGAGTGATACTTATGTCAAATATCACGTGCAAATCATGCTATAATTTATTTATACTACAACCTGAGAAATTAAGTCATAGTATTTGTAATTTTCACATGTAGGTATTCCAAATTAAGCTGAAATACCTATGCTCTCAGCCAATCAAGTTGCAGAAATTTCTAAGGTAGTAGTATAAATTTTGTAGTTTTATCTTTAGAGTTTGGGCCAGAGTATTCTCAGATAATCTTGAACTGTAGAACATGTATGCTTATTCTTGAGTTCGTCTGAGAGATGACAACACTTTTCACAGTGGGTCCTCAGAGTTGTGATGGCCGATTGAGATGATAGTATTACATTGTGGAATCGACGTCCTATTGTATTCACTTCGTACACTACGTGCAAAACCAGTTATATTCCAATTCTCATATCAAAGCTTTTCGTCAGTTAGTGGTCTGCTTGTCCGGCGTATTAACAATTGAAGTATATTTCAGAAGGAGCAACTCTTGCAAGTTGCATAAGCAATCAGCGATAAAATAGTTGGGCCCATGCCTGTTCTACAACGAGTCAGTACGAGTGACATCGATGTCAGTCATATTAAAAACAATTTTTGCGATCTGAAAATAGTTATTACATGATCTCATCTACTTCACTGCTAACTGTACTTCTTACGAAAATGGTACATGAGCGAGAGAGATCTTATCAGCTTTTTTTCGCGGCGACTGCAAGATCTTCGAGCTTGACGACTTTCTGAATTCAATAACAAAAGAGCCGTCATCAAATGATTGATCTTCATGAAATTAATAACTCATCTCATATCGTGTCTGTATAGAAGACCAGTAACGGCGTGTGGGTGTCTTAAGGGGACCAAAATGACAATTTCCGGTCTATGAGATTATTTCAAGACTACCATTACTTTTGTAAGAACTCATTTTGACAGTTCATATTGACCATGTATTCTATGTGCATTTTCAGTGAAAATAGATTTCAGCTAGTCTGACAAAACTATTCTGACTAGAATTACTAAGTTAACTTACTCTCTTTTCACAATAGTTTTGTCTTAAAAATACCCGTTTAAAAGGTTTATTTTTACTGTAAAACGTTCTTACCTGAGACTTGAAGTTCGTAATATCACGAATCAGTGAAGCTGGCACGTAATGTGCATGTCGTGGAGACTCTTTGCGCTCAGTAGCGTGACATTCCAAGAGATAAATTGAAGTTGTTTACTATTAATATTTGACGTTT
>BLFN01000844.1:60580-70580 GCA_014634225.1 Acropora yongei | reverse complement strand
ACTGCTCCACACACTGCACCAATACTGCTCTCAACGCTGGGTCAATATATTTTCCATTAGCTTACACTGGTGCCAATTTCATTTAATCAAACATCACGTTGATCGATGACTAAGCATCGTTTTTTCCCTTCAGTACATCACGTTGGGTAAGAGGAAATTTTCTTTCCTGATATAGGCAAGTTTCAGGTTATGTATAGAAAATTATCGTAGCCATTGCGGGAAGGCTTCATTTTTCGTAAAGAGCATATATACTTAACATTTTAAATTTAAAGTAAAAAGTAAAAAGTAACGATACTCACAACTTAATGCTCGAAAAAAGAAGACTTGAACATCCATGGGGTAGTTTCGAAAATCCATCGTTCCTATGGCAATGACAGTCACCCTAAAACCACAATTAAATTTAATGAAAGAAAAAAGGCGAAAGAAAACATAGTGTTCTTGTTTATTTTTAATCAGAAAAAAGCTGCAGAAAGCTTCGCCATCCGTTGATTAATTTTGATTGGCGCAGATCGAACTTTCCCAGATGTAGGTGTCGTGTTACCTGATTAACTTTGCCGCTGTAATTTAAGTTGAAATGAATTTAAAAATAGACGCAGCGTAGCATCAAAGAACGACTAGTCCATATATCAGTAGCTTTTCCTGTATCGGTTTCTGTAAAATCTATTTTTTCATTCCAATACGTAATCTACCAATTTGACCTTGCTGAGTAGAGAAGATTTCCATCCCCGAATAAAATCACTGTCCTTGTATCTTCGTGAACAAAAGTTTTCTTCGAATTTTCGAAGTACGTATCTGGAAACCACAGTTTTTTGAGCGTGTCCCCTTGAAAAGTTAAGGTCAAGTTTCTGTCTCCGTAACTCAATCTTGGATCTCTCCAAAACTGACGCATGTAAATGTCCGCTTCAAACTCCTGTTGATAAAACAGTGCGCAAATTGAGGCAAAATTATAAGCCGTTCGCAGAAAAAATAGAATAATATTTATGACTGATTAGCTCTGTAATCATGACTGATCCGGTTTACTCAAGAGAAAAGAATCTTAATTGTTTCATTTGAAAATTCAAGTAGTTCAACATCAGCAGCACCATCGTTCCAACAGCTGCCCTCTAAAACTGATAAATTGAAACTATAAATAATCTGTAACCGGCTCCATGGGTGAGTTCTTCCTGAGAGCTTGTTCTCTGGGGCCTTACTGAATTTTTCGATTAGGTTTGCATACTAGATATGCGTGTGAGACAAAGGTTTTTTTTTAAGGTTTTCGTCTCTCTTACCTGTCTCAAAATTCCGTGAATACTTTTATGAACTAACTGTTATGATAAAAGTAAGCTCACATATTATGCACCAGCGTATACGTAGAACTAAGTCCAAGACGGTTACTAACTTAGAATGGACCTGACACCCGCAGACGCAAATTTAACATTTTTAAGCGCATGCGTCGCACCGATTGCACTGGCTTAAACGATGTTTCCTTGTGAGTTGGAAGACTTAATTGACGCGAGTGCGTACAACTGACGAAACAAACCAGCATACATTCCCATTTTGCGCGTCTTGCTTCATTTATTGCGTCCCTTGTGTGAATGCGCTGCTATCCATCGGCTACATTGCATTATAGCCTCTAGCGAGAGAAACTCCGGCATCTTCACAGTCTCGGAACTTATATCTGCGTATGACAGTTCTCTCACTGATATGCGACAAATAGTTCTGGGTTCGAGAAGTGCCTAAGTATACATTGCTTATCGTTACCATGTTCTCTTCAATTATGTTGCTAATAGAAATGAAACCCATAGAGATAAATATCTCAACAGGGTTCCCTCCATAAAGTGGCCTTAGTCTTCTGTCGTAATTCGCAAATATTTTGTCTATAATCGCTGTAGCATTTGGTGGTTCAAGCAGCGGTGGTATTGTTCCGTCTTGTATTGCAATTTCTCCAGCTCTGTGAAAAATGACAGAAACAAAACCGACATTTTTTCCCCTTGTAAATAATACAATGTCGGAATAAATTACATTGTTCTTTGGAAGTTTATTTATGTTCTAGTGAGAGTTTATAACAGCAGGCAAATCGACAAACGGAGTTTCCCGCGGTGAGCCACAGCCGTTGCAGACAATATCATAACCAGGTTATTTCAGCTTGTTATTTTTCTCTCTTCCGAATCGGTTGAAACCAAATTTGATCCATTTTTTTCCGTTTAATATATACTGAGTCTGTGACTCAACTGAAGACATGATTGGAATCCGTCCAGAACTCTTAATGGGAAGCTTAAACAATTAGGACGACCACGACGACAAGAACGTCCCAAATTTGCAAATTTCGCAATGACAAAAAGTAGTTTTGCACGCTTTCTGTGGGCCTTTTTTCATTGTCTGTACATTTATCAGCCGCGTGTACACGTCCTTCCCACGAAGTGCAAATGACCTGTTTTGTAATTGTGAGAAGCACGTCAGAACGTGACGAAAAAATTTCCATTTGTCTTTCTCTAAAACAAGCCACTCACACTAGTTTAATTCCAATTCTACTTTCATAGTCTGCCCGACTCCTTGACATAAGAGCCAACTCGTCGATTTTATCTTTGAGATAAACGAAGACTCTTACTATTATTATATAGGTGCTGGAATGCATGAGGCGACAAATTTCTACGAAAATGGTTTTCTTGCAAAATAGGCCTTTTGACAACATTTCTAAGAAAGATTCTAGCATTTTCTACCCCTTTGAAATTGTGGGGCAAATTATACCTTTCGCTTGCGATTAACGTCAGAGTTTATGGATAATTTGCCTTCAAACGGAAAAAAAAGAAGACACACCTCCTCTCTTAAGACAATAGCTGCAAACTTGCACGAGAGTAATTATCTAGGTCTTCGGGATTCGATTGCTAAGTACCTGTGTAACCACTTGAGTTTCCTAACTGTTTCCATCTTTCTCGCTTTTTGATTATTTTTTATTTTTATTTTTTTTCAAAATTGCAACTTGTCTCTGGCAATAAAACTGGAAATGCTACGCAATTACTTGAACAGCATGAATGTAATTTAATGTGATGAACTCGCTGCATAAATCGAAAACAACTGTCGAAAAGAACTTCCCATTTAGCTATCATGACAATAACGACACGGATAACTCATTTTGGATTCGTACTCGAATGACTCTCTTCAAATTCACGAAAGTCAAGATGGGTATTATACCCCAATTATCTCAACCTGATTGCGCGGTAGAGTACTTTATCGCGGTTAAATTTATCTTACCCTTCGACTGCATCATTCGACGTCGATAAAAGCACCAAATTTGTAAATATCCCCAAAATCAGAGCTTGAGAAACGAACCTTCCTGCTGGCAGTCTCATTTTCCTGAGCGGAACACGAGTTAGAAACGTTAAACCGCGTTCGTAATCAAGGACAGATAACGTAGTTGAAATTTAACTGATGAAAAACAAAAGACCGCAAAAGCATTAAGTATTAAAATAATTAATAAATGATGAAATACTCTTGAGAAGTCTGTTTTTGAATTCTTTTTGCCTTTGTGCAGATCTCTACAGTTTGTCTGAAATCGCAGTAGTTACCAAACTTATATTACTGGCCAGCGTTTTGACAGATGCTTAGTTTTGACAGATGCTAAGTGTTATCCAATCTATTACCGCACAGTATTTCTCAGCATGGAGCCTGTGAATATCCTTGCAAGGAATTTTCACTAAAAGAAGCGGAAATGTGTCCTTTTGCGTATAGCATTGTTTTCTCCTGTGTAAAAAGATTTCCATTTAAACCGTTGAGCATTTTCGCAAAGCTGAGTTACTTTCCGGGACAGTAGGCATCGCGTGAATCCGTAGTACAGGCCGTAAAAATGGACTTGCAGCAAAATATGTAAATTATTCAACTATTATCCACATGAAATATTCATATTTTAAAATACAAACTTATATACAACTACCTGGGAAATATAAAACCAGTCTTTCTTTGTTTACTTTCAGCTTCAGGTCAAAGCTAGAGGGGCGGCATATTTTTCTTCCAAAGATCGCGCTTCCTGTAGGATCTTGGTTTGTCGAGGCTCAAATGTGGGTATCTACGTTATTTAGTAACAGCTACTAGGAATTTAAAACTATGACGCCTACTAGCGCTGCATCATCTAAACCATGTCGCGCTGGGATCTTGAGTTCTGTAGGCCCGTGCACAAGCCAACCGCTGAGCTGGGTACGCTCCTAAAGTAATCAAGTTGGAATTTTCGGTTATGGAGCACTAGATTTTATCAATGCACGCGTATGCTCGTACCTGTCCAACATCACCCAATATGAAGAAGCCACGATCATTCATTAAAAATAGTTTTTATTCAGAGAATGAATCAGAAAAAAACAAAGTACTAGCCAAGCTTCCATTCTTAAAAAAGAACAAAAGCATTATTTTCCGCGTTTTCTTTCCTGTTGATATGTTTCTCACCAGTTCAGGGAGATTGCTGAAAAATTACATGGTCGAGACACATAGTTTCTAATTATAACATGAATCTAATACCGCTGAGCCAGGTAAAAATGTGTGCGGGCAAGTTATAATAGGGACTACTTTTGTTTAAGCGCGCCGAATCATAAGCCATGATGCAGTGCATTGCTAACAGGTCAGCGGTATCCTGCCGCAACTCCTCCTTTGCGATAGTCTGCCAGTGCAAGTAGCTTTCCATTGTCTTCTCGTACAACAAGCTGAACCACACCCATTATTTGCTGCGGTGTTCCTAGATGGAAAACAAGAGGGAAACAGCGTGTAACGAAAATCTTTTGCACTGTTTTAAAAATACACCTGGGTCCGGTTGTTCAAAAGCCGATTAACTTAATCCAGGATTAGCGTAAACTTTTCTTTCATATTTTCAACTTTTCGTCAAAAGTTTCTTTTGCTTATTTTTGTTTTTCAAAATTGACTTCTCTTTATCTAAAGTTTTGCTGAATATCAGCGCTGAACAACACCTTGGAGTAAAGAAATAAACTCCTTGGTTAACTTTTAATCTGGGGTTAGTGTTAATCGGCTTTCGAACAACCGGGCCCTGAAAAGAAAGTCACGTGCTCAAACTTGCAAAGACACCTTGCAGTGCAAACGCAATATCATCAAAAGATGTTTAAGGGATAAATCATGCGATCACTTTTGGTTGCCGTCCGTGACTTTAATTTAGGGACCTTAAGCATGCAACGTTTTTGAGCTACGGGCGGCAATCAGAAGTGAGCTGTTTTTCTATTTAACTTGTCTTTACACTGCTACATTAAAATTGTTAAGTCTATTTTCACTAGTAGAAAAAATTACTTTGAAAGTCTGAGAGAGACCACTGTCCTGGCATAACAACAAATAATTACAGTTTTTAGAACGCATTATGCATTGCCTCAATGCGTTTACAGAAACATGAAATAAATCTATCATGGCCTTAGATTCCAATCAATATGAAAATGCTATTAAAAGAGAGTAAGACGCTCCTAGTTCTAATATTAACAGGCAGATTGTTCCAAAGTTTGGGCGCAGAGACTGAGAGAGCTCGGTCCCCCTATAGGTGGTGCGAAATGTTCCCTTTTGGTTTCCGTCTGTGACTCAAAAACCACGATGGTGACAAGAATGTCACGAATTTGCATTATTTTATGTATATTTCGCACCTGTTTCGTCCAATCTACGACATGAAATGACTTGTTTTGTATTTGTGCAGACTACGTGAGCTCCAGACCACAAATTTTTAACGTTTTCTACAAATCGCTGATACCATTTCAATTTCAGAATAAGTAAAACACATTTTGCAAGCATAATGACTTGGAATAATCACGAAATTGTTGCTGAAACGCGAATTTACATTTCCAGATTACGCGCTCGCTGTCGTCCACGTCGTAAAATGAGTGTTGTTACTAACCAGTGATTAAAGTAGAGTCATTGGTGAAATACTTGTGTCCGTATTTCCTGAGACCTTTGATATATTTCTTTGGAAATGTTGACTCTACTAAAATCAGATTTGGAAATAGCTGACTGTGAAGGCGTGGTTTGGACACAGCATCCTTGAGGTTGTCACCGAACCAGTAATAGTTCATCAAAACCTGTGCCGTAAATGACATTGCTAGATTAACAAACAGAATTAAGTTAAGGAAAAAGTTCAGTTCAGTTCAGTTTATTTATTTGCCATAAGAAGTACAAGAAAAAGAACAAAAGGAAAAGAACAGAATCTTACTATTCAAACTCTCATGGCGAGGAAGCCCAAAAGAAGCTAGCGGGCTTATAGGGAATGGGCTCCCTCAGATAAATAATTAGAAAAAAATCATGATTTCATAAGGGAAAAATGGCAGAGCTACTGTAAATCTTAAAACAAATTAGATAGTCATACTGATCATAATTAGGATAAAAACTGAGAGAAAGAAAAAAAAACAAATATATGTATATTTTAATGAATATTTAAGATGAGAGGAATGCTTTCAGCTTACAGCAAAACGAAGCGGTACTTGTTGCATTTCGAATTTCAAAACTAAGAGAATTAAAAAAAAGGAACTGTTAAAGAGCGTCAGTACTGGCCAAAGCGAGACCTGCAAAACTAAACAAAACGAGGGGCTGTCAATAGCCTGTGCTCGAGCCAGGTTTTGTCCGCAGCCGTTCCAAAATGCACTGTTTGTACTTTTAGTGTGTTACGAAAAGGAATGTGACAGTTTCACATTAAGTAAACCGTTTTTTGGACATATGTGACTCTTACTTCGGCGATTGCGAAAATCTACACATCAATATTGGGATTGCCAAAAATTAGCGCTCGCGCGAATACGTCAGAAGAAAAATTTTTCGGCGACTGAAAGATTTAAAATTAAAACGGCCCAGATTTGACCTCATGGACGTAGAACTCACCTGTGCCAAAGCCGTTGCTATATATTTGCCCCCTGCCGCACCAATCACCATTCTAACATTTCCATCTTCATCCAAGACGATGGACGGTGATGCAAGAGACATCGGTCTTTTACGAGGCCTCATGGTATCAGCCTTCAAATTAAATTCATTGACCCACAGATTCACAGCATCCCACATCTGATCGTTGTAGATCACTCCAAGTTTAGTGCTGCGCATCTTGGATCCAAAACTAAAAGAGAAGTAGTTTCAGACAATTTGAAGAGCAGCAGTGCTTTCGTCAATTTTGAAGTGAATTTAGCAGAGCAAAGACGCCAGTAAGAATAGATTTCTGCGCTCGTGTATTGACATTTGCACTTATGCTTGCTTCACAAGTGAAACCCAGCTACTGAAGCCACATGGTACACACACGCATGTGCTTTGGATGCATTGCTACGGACACCACGCACGCGCACTTGATGAACGGATTTAAGACCTGCCATATCGAGGTTGATGAATTTCTCTCATTGCCCATCATTCACATGAGAAGAACTGAAGCTCAAGAACACTCAAGTGCGTATAAAGACCAAAAAATAGGAACTGGTGCCTGGTTTACCTCTCAGAGTGCTGGCAGAGTGTTGTAGCTTGACAATGCATTCAGAGATTTTGACCCTCGCCTTACTTATACCAGAACGCTAGGTACTTATACCCCTCCTCTAACAGGCAATAAGAGATCTAGAACTAGCAATGAAATCCTGATTTCAGCCTTATAATGACGTTAAAATCTGGTATCAGATCACTTCTGTATTTCGGAATCCTCGAAAGTGGAATCCTGAATCCAAGCCCTTCTTTCTTTTTCTGGTGTCACACCTCTCATTCTCCTCTTATTCTCCTCTCAAAGTGCTTCCAATAGCCCGGTTCATTGACCAGGATCAATTTCTTTAAGTGTACAATTGCTATCTCTCTACTCGACTTGAAAGGTAAGAGTTGAATTTTGTATTACTACAAGGACGAAATACTCACTATTTGTTGATAGATGTTGTCAAGGAGACGGCATTTCCATCTTTGTCCAATATTGATAAGTGAGTAGTGCCCTCTGTGACGTCAATGTGGTAGTTGACCGGACCATAATAATCATATGGGTGAGTTTTATCGTCTATGAGCATGCGTATGTTTTCTCCCTCCTTGGGACTAATCATTTGCTTTACTACCTAAGTTGAATTAACAAAACCGATGAGTGCAAGTCAAAGCGTACAGTGTTTTCGTGTGACCTAAAGACCGCTGTGTTCAAGCTTGCGGAACTAAAGTCCTTTAATGTAAGGCACAGGACCGTCAACCCCGTGCCTAAAGTTAGCTACCTTTCGATTATTTTAAATAATATCAGGACTCCTATGCTTTAGAGAAAAAAATCATAACTTAATTGACATGCAGAGCGCTTTCCCTTATGCAGCAGCGCGTCGAGAGTCAGTTACAAGCGTTAAAATGTGGTGAAATTGTAGGTGTCGCTTTCCCCAGTTCAGAAGCAGTGACCACAGCAGCAAAAATTCTGAACTTCACGTTTTGAAACATTGTGTAGATTCCTTTACATTTGTAAAAGGGGTTATTTGAAAGGAAATCTGTGGTTTATACTCCGTATGCGACGGCGCGTACTACGTTTCTTGGATCAAGCAAAGAAATGGCGATATTGGTGAACCAAATTTATTCTCTGGGAATCCTTTATTTTCATGCAAATTTATTCTCATAGAGCTGCCATTTGATCATATATTACATGTATTTTAAGCAATATAAATATTAAATTATTATTATTAAAATTATTGCCCGTCACATGCTGAGTGAAAAAACGATGTTAGAGCACAAAGTTGAAATATTGGCTGAAAGTTAAATCATTTCTTGCCATTTTTGAACCATTTGAAGCATTTTCCAGATCCTGGGGGTTGTTCCGTCCACAGTTTGAATGTACGAGATTTTGCCCATCTGTTAGAGGACGAAATATTGCCCTCTCCCCTGAAAAGGATAGTGAAACTGTAGTTTGAATTTCTTACCTCGTTCACTGTACTATCGAATCCTGGATCCGTGAGAAATGTCACTTTTGCTGCCGCAAAGTTGAATGCTTCAATCATACGATGATACGTCAATAATGGTCGCTTTTTCATATCATCAGGTCCGAATTTGAATCCTGTTGGAGGGCAAAAAGACTTATTGGTAGCTGATTATTCTATTCTACTTAGTCGACTCACAGCTAACTACAGCTCACTCTGAATCATATACACGTGACCAGCCGACGAGAGCTATCCTAGGCAACATGCTATCCTCGCTGAATTAACTATAATCGTTAATTCTTAATTTGCTTTGAAAACAGGGCTAGCTTGTTCTTATTGCTTTTTGCGCTTTTGCAATCCAATTCAAATGCCAACCTCATGTAATCTCTTTAGCCAATAAAAAAAAAAAACACAGATAAGTAATTGAACCAATCCGCAGAGCTCAAAGGAAATGAATTCCAATTGTGCTTAACGCGGGAAATGAGTGAATGGGATCACACGTAATTTTAGTGTTCAGTTTTCCGATCGGTTTACAAAGTAGCTCAATTTGTAAACTAAAGTCAACATGTAAAATCTCTATCCTAGGTTCCTTTTTTCTTCTTGTTCAGTAGTCGGGTGAACTAGTTACTTGATATCGAGTCTGAACTGAGATTTGACATTCAATTCAGCCGTACATAATTTTTAACATTTAAAATAATAGTTATTTGAATTTCCGCTCTTAAACAAACAACAAATTCAAATGCAACATTTATCACAAACATCAAATATTAATAATAATAATAATAATAATAATAATAATAATAATAATAATAATCACCTTTGAGGATGTTTAAAATATTAATCAGTGTAACACCCCCAGCAGGGGGTGGAACAGTACAAATTTTGTAACCTGTCACCCCAGGCATGTCAGCTACAATTGCGTCACTCTCGCTGGCGTTGTATGTTTTCAAGTCTTTCAAAGTTATCTTTGAACCGACGGAATTTAGGTCCTTCACAACCTGTGAATTCAAATGATATTATGACCCAAAGTGACCTTCATAATGACATTAACACATTCAAGGGGTAGGATGTTGGAGAAAAAGTGTGGGAGAAAAAGACCCCAGCCATCTACCATAGACGTGTGTCTTCCCCAAAGATATACTTGTGCCCCAATTCTTTTGCCTCTA
>BLFN01000844.1:35580-45580 GCA_014634225.1 Acropora yongei | reverse complement strand
CGCACATGCGCTTATGTGTCTTACGCCATCGTGCCGATCAAGTCATCCTCGTGTTTGGGGAAGGAAAACCTTTTTCATGACATTTTAACGAGGGTATCTTAACTTTTTTGGTTAGAATACCAATAAGAGGTAAGTTTTGACGATCTTTGTTGCAATAGTTTCTGATGTTCAGTTTTGCTCCAAACGAAGTTTATGTTTTACCTAGCGCCAACCAATGTTCGCTGAAACATCGAAAATTCTTTTCTGAAAGGAAGGCAGAGATGTTACAAATTGTGCTCTTGGGGAAATGTAAAGCTTTGAAGCATCAGCATTACATTCTTCGTAGTTCTTTGATGGTCAGTTCGATGCTATGACAGATCGAACATTAGCAGAACTCTTTTGTTAGTGTCACACGTAGTATAATATTTTGAAATTCACCTTTGTCCGTAGTATCATTTGTGCATGGATGTGCATCTTTTCGATCAGTCCTTCGATATTCAAACATTTTAGTAAATCTTGGATGCTTCACCTGAGATTGTAAGCAATGTTATCTTGCGTTTAGTTAAGTACCTCAAACATTGTTCGTTCCTACATAAACGAGCTTTGATGGCGAAACTTGTAATCTTGTTTAAATTATCTGTAATGTAGTTTTTTACCATTCATTCGTAATACATTCGTAATACAGGTCCACTTTTAAGGAAATCGAGAAAGGCCTTAAGTGAAAATGGTGAAGAGATGTAGATCACTTAGCATCGATTTTGAGTCTCCTTTCCTCCCTCCGTTTGTCCTCTCAGCACGTTATTTGTTTTCTAAATGCCATTCAGTCTTACAGAGTCTTTCCTTGTTTTTATATTTTCTTGAAACCTTTTTTTCGTTAAGGGAAAAGGTGGGGCTTTTTGTTGAAACACATTCACTGGTGTCAGTTCAATAAATACTTTTCTTGCAGAACAATTTTCATGACGTTTCTCACCTTGGTGCTGTTTTGTTGTAATGTATCTTTATCAACAGATCTACACAATGAATCCAGAAAAGCTTACCAAGCTTCAAAATCAAGTCAGAATAGGAGGAAAGGTGAGGCAAAGCACTTAATCAATATTTATTGATTTAGTTGTAAACAACGTGTGGCTTTCATGGTTTGTTAATGAACCTCTACAAGTCAAGGGAATGTGGCTCTAAGCTAGGTAACCAAGTCAAAACCAGTTGCTGCAGTCTTGTAACACTGAAAATTATCATACTGGTATTATCATAACTAGGTCCTAAAATCCAGGAGGGGGGTGCAGGACAAAATTTGGTTTGTGATTATTATAGCAGTCTTATAATCTGTACTGATATATAACAGTAAGTCACTATGTGGTGTAGAGACTTGAGTACAACCATCACAGTTTAATTGCTGTGTGCTCTCCTTCTCCTCTCCTCATGGGGAACATACAGCTGTTGCTATGTAGGTTGATACTGACCTGTTAAGGAGAGCAAGTTAAAAATTCTGCATTGTTTTTAAGTCATTGGGTCTAGCAATGATGAAACTATATGAACTGCTTACATGAAATTGAAATGCCCACATCTTTATTGTAGGGTACACCCAGAAGAAAGAAGAAGGTTGTGCGCAGAACGGCGACAACAGATGACAAGAAGCTACAGAATGTTCTTAAGAAACTATCTGTCAATAATATTCCTGGAATTGAAGAGGTGAGAGACAATAATAATTATTATGATTGAAAGGTTAGTTTCTAAAGAAATGGTTATGCTGTGTCAGTTTTGTCAATTTTCTACTGTGAAGAGTTAATGAAGCTGCTGCTTGAAATATCAGGTTTGTTTTCTCTTCACATTGAAAATTTGATTCTTCTCAACTTGTTTAATGACAAATTTTGTTTATAATTATCATTATGATTGTCCATTTGATAATGATTTGGATGACAGAATGACTGGAGTGGTTTGGGTTTGTTTTTAATACTAGTATTAATACATGTAATAGTTTTTAACAAGTTGGTTGAGATTGGATACCACCTTGAAGAAATTGAAAGCTGATATTTGAATTCTGGCCTTTTCTCAGACAAAAACAAAACTGTGTGATGCTCGCAACATCAGCTCTTCCCTCAAATTCATTAGCATCTTTTATAGAAATGCACCTAAAGCTAAAAAAGTAATACCACAATAGTTCAGAGAAGACTGAATGGTTAAAGCACTTTTCAAGTCAAAAAGGACGATTTTCACTTCATTGAAATATCATCCCACAAAAAGTTAATACTTACTCATCAAAATGGAATGTTGCTTACTGTACTTATGACAAGTACATGACATGCAGGAGTGTAATAAAACATATTTCATATCTTAAATTCAGTCAACCACATGAAGTAAAAAGTAAACTGTAACAATCATCACCTCAAGTTTACTTTAAAAAAGAAGATCCATCGAAGCAGGGCTCGAAATTGCGACCAATACAGTCGCATTTGCGACTAAATTTTTTCCCTTTCTGACTAAAATATCTTATTTTTCTTCTGGTCTTTCAAAACAAAAAGGTTACCAGTTAACAATTTGCTGCTACTTTAATAAAGTAAAGAAAGAAGTAACAAAATTGTTTTGCTTCTTGCCGTGAATTCTGAAAATTCCTTGATAATCTTAATTGTAGAGTAATTTAGCAGCGATGTTACTTCTTTCGAACCACAGTTGCGTTCTTTCGATCATTTGCCATTTTCAGCGGTTTCTTTATCAGACAAGAATTGCGGGCTCATATTTTGTTTAGCTAAACCGCTGACAGGAAAATGCAGCGCGGAGATTCTGCGACTAAAAGTTGCTAAATTGCGACTGGAATTTTTCGTTAATTTCGAGCCCTGTGAAGTTGAATTGTATGAATGGATATTTGACTTCAGGTAAACATGATCAAGGATGATGGCGGTGTTATTCATTTCACAAACCCAAAGGGTAAGTCAAACATACTTTTATCTTTCTGTCAAGTTGGAGGGAATGCCACTAAAGGAAGGTGTACTGCACATCACTAATGGAAGGCAAACCACCAGTAAGGGATCAAATATTGCACAAACCCAGGGGAATGAAATTTGATCATCTTGGTGAGAAGGACTGTTAGTAGTTACTGGCATTTCAAGATGACTCCCAACAGTACTTCTCAGGACTCCTTTCACAAGAATAATCAAATGCCTTTGGGGTATGTTTCTCCAGGGTTCAAACCATTTTCTAATTTACATTAGATAATTTTTAATAGACTCACTTTGCATTTGCAATCCACATTTGCATGTGGCAGTAGTGTAGTGTATGGTTGTTGTCTCCTTCACACTAACTGCTTGAATCACAGGTCCACCAATCTCCACTGCACTTACCCTCAAGCTCATCTATGGGTTTCCAAGTCACCTAACCAACTTATATATTAAAATAAGATTCCCAGAGTTCCTTAAGAGAAGCAACTCCTCTCACATTATACTATTAAACTGGGTTATTAACACTAACTCGTGTATTAGCACATGACCAATGATTGAGTGGACTTGATCATTGTTTTAAATGAAGCAAGAATTCAATGCATGTGTCCGTGTTTTCTTTTTCTTAGTGCAAGCTTCATTAGGTGCCAATACGTTTGCTGTGGTAGGCCAAGCAGAATCCAAGAGTGAGTATAGGAAAGAAATCTTAAGATAAATATTAAGATTTGAATGAAATCTTTGCTGGGATAAAGTGAGGTGAAGACCTTTGGAGTCAAAATATTGTCTAACAGTTGTGTTAGTGTGTAACTCAAAGTTATGGAAAAAAGTGTTTTGTCTTTGATTCTTACTTCAGAAGTCTGTATATCTGTAAAGAAAATAACTCATGTGTTTATTTGAAGGGCATCATTCATGGTCTTATATTATTTTTTTATGTTTTAGCTATCACAGAGATGCTCCCTGGAATTTTGAATCAGTTGGTAAGTGTTTTGTTTCAAAGAAAAAAAAAGATGATGGTAGAATGGATAGATCACATTCAAATGGCCCATACTGACTTTTTGCTGATGACACTGATTTTCATTTGGGTGGTTACATGTTTAGATATATTTGAGGAAGAGGCTGAAGCAAAAACACTTTTATAAATTTTAGTTCTTCTGCTTCACACTTTTTCCTACTGTATGCTGCATTCTCATCATTAGAAATGTTTTCTAACAGTATTTTTTATTCAAAACAGGGAAATGATAGTCTTTCCAGTTTAAGGACTCTGGCAGAAAAAATCACAGCTCGTAAGTAAAACTAGATGCTGATGGGTATACTTGAACAAAACAATTTAAAACAATAGTGATAGTGTATGCTCTATCTATCAAGACTCTCTTTTACACACCTAGTGGGAAGTACACTGTAATTTACGAAAGCCAAAGAATCGTTATTCTTCTTGATGTTGTCAAATCTCATGAAGATAACAGTAAACTTTACCTTAATGTAGGGTTTTTCTTTAGTTTTAAAGTAGGGGGATGTTGAGTGAATGAAGGAATGGATGAATGTTTATTTGACACACAATAATATTACAAGGACAATCAATAATAATAATTAAGTCATTAATAAAAAAAAAATGGATGGATGTTGCAATAACTGTGGTGTGGAGACCCCAAGAAAGTTACCACTAGGTTTATAGTAGGGGCCCCATCAAATGCCTGTTATTAATGTAAATAATGTCACACTATGCTTGTGTGGCATAACTAGCTCAGATTTTTTTTTTTTTGAAAGAGAAACCCTTAAATATTTTTCTTTAAGTTCGGATAATGAATTCATGAGTTCAGATGAATTAGAAATAATTGATCCTGGAAAGTAGGTGAAGGTAGGGTCCAAAGGGTTAGGGGATGTGCTCCTGAGGAAAAACAATCATTGGAAATGGTAGTGCCAGGAAATGCATTTTGAAGGCATTTTGGCAAGGTCAACTTAGTTTCCCTTAAAAGTATAGTAGCTGTAAAGTTTACTTTTCATTAAATTGCATGCATGTTGTTTATTCCACAGCTGATGTTAGTCATGTGCCTTCTGGTGCAGCTGGAGAAGATGTCGATGATGATGATGTACCAGGTATGGAACTCAAGACAGTTCAGTGCCGTTAATTATTCCATTTGGTTGTTGGCTATATCTTCTGATTGAACAGTTTAGTGCGTGTTAAACAGACTGACTGACTGACTGACTGATATATGAAAATTTGGTTTTACCACTTTAGTGTAAAAAGGTCAAATTACCACTGTGAAAGGTTTGGAAAGCTGATATTTGAGCATTAGGCCTTTGCCAGAGTAAATAACAAAGGGTTAACATAAAATGTTAGCTTTCCAAATCTTTCACCGTGGAAATGCAATCTTTATCAATTTGATTGATAAAACCAAATTTTCATGCTTCACTCTCCTACTGACGCAGCACCACAGTTTCTTTAGAAAGTTGACATTTGTTGACTGACTGATGGATTGACCAAGTGACTGTTAGACCAACTGACTGATAGATTTGCTGGTTGGCTAACTTACTGATGAACTTTGTGGCTGAGTTAGGAAAAATGTTAATGGCCTGTTGACTTGTGAACAAAAGCAACATGAAATACTTGAAAAGTGACTGATTGGCATTGAGGGAAGGCTGAATTTTTAGCATATCGTGTCAGGTGGCCACTTTTATCCATCTCATTTCATTCAACTTTGCTGTTGTTGATGTTGTTTTCTTTTGCTGACAGACAGATAAAAAGTTTCCTTCATCCAGTCACTGAATATGTGCTCACTGGCTGGCTGTTGGGAACTGGGTTAAACCAGCTTCATGGTGTGAGACTAATGGTGTATTTTATGTCATCTGAATTGCAGATTTAGTGGAAAATTTTGATGAGCCCTCAAAGGCGGAAGGAGTGTGATCTGATAGTGGTTTCACCTTTTACCAGATAGCCAAGCATTAGTGCTTATCCCATCGTGCTAGGCTTGGACAGGCTGAAATATTCAAACTATAAATTAACCCTTGTTCTTGTTTTATTGTCATGTATTAGTTAGAATTTCAAGAGATTTTTGAAAGTACACTGTTCAGTCCTTTGTAAAATTTGCAAACTAGCAGCTTTGTTGAAATCTTATTAAACAAGTGGGAACTTTATTCTTTTCTCTTTTGCTTTTATTGAGTAAAGGGTGTTGCAGGTGGGGAGTATCATTTTCATTATCTGCTCTAGTCTCTGAAACTGATAGCCAGAATTTATTTGCAGCCTCTGCTGACCATAAGTTATTAGGGGAGAGAGAGAGTGACTTGTAGTAGGCAAAGGAGGTGGCTGAAGTTCAGGCTATGAAACTTGTTGACATTGTGAAGCAGCTTCAGGACCTCATAGGAACCAAGACGTAACTGTACTGTAGTGTGACGGAAAACAAAAACCACTCGATATGCTCAATATTGGTGGTATATTAAAGTTTGTTAACTTGAAATGCTGCTTTCAGCCTCAGCCTTAGAAGGGCCAAGGTCTCAGGTTACAGCCATTTGGTGACTATCTTTTTTTCAAAATTTCATCTATTTCCTTCAGGGACTGTGGAGGGGGAGGTGGGGTTGGTGTAGTTAAAGCACTACCACTCTTTTGCCTGGGTTAATTGTTTTAGGGCATTAAAATATTGTGCAAATGCATGATAAATGTGGGAACAGTGAACCCAAATGCTAATATGTCCTAGCCAGACCACTTTACAATGAAAAAATCGTCTCCGTGGTCCCTGTTCTAATATCGTTGAATTACGTTGGCAACATCTAAAAAAACCAAAACGCGAAAAGCATAACAAAATGACAGTGTGAGGGTAGGGAAAGGCCATCCAGCTGCTTAGGACATTTTGTGTACGCTTACATAACATTCACCCTTGGCGACACCGTCAAATTTTCCCGCGCTTACATGAATGTTGCCATCGTTTCTAGCACACTAACGGGAGTGTGTGTGTCTGTCGAAAGAAGAAGAAAACAGGTAAATTAATGCTCTAAGAGCGCGCAAAATGTAATATTTTTGTTTTATTTAGATGCATTGATTGACTACTGTAAGGTAATCATCGTTTGTTTGCAGTTCAGAGGTGCAAAAAAGGTTTTAAACTTGACACGTGCGAGTAGTTTTTGCCGCCTCCTACCGCTGTTGGTCGGTTTGCTGACAAATTATTTTTGATGAAAGAGGTCGTTAAAAGGTTGGTTTGTATTCTGAACATTTCCCTAACATCTCTATTTAGTTTTATTGATCATTTCTGTGTTCATAATGAGGGTTTATTATAATTTTCTTGTAGTTTGGAGGTGCGAGGAAACCTTGTTGGCACCACATGCAAATGGCAGCCGCTTGCCTCGCGAGACAAGGAGTTGGAAAACTGAAAATGAAAGATTTAGACGACTATTGAGCTTGGAATATTGTGCTGGTTTTACGTTATGTTGGAAAATAGCTGTGGGAAAAAAAGAAAGTCGCATTTTGGGGCCAAACATTCCACCACCTCCTTCTTGCCGCGCTGACGTCAGCAACGGTAAGGAAAAAAAAAAAACAAGTTTTCCGATCACATGACACTAAATTTTGCGGAAGTTTCTTTTGGGAATTGGGGATTTTTTTAGTTTTGCGGGCGCCTGCTATTGAGATTGGCATATGATTTCATTTTGCGATTCTAACAGTTGCTTTGAGATGGCCCTATTTTCTCAATTATTTTTCAAGATCTTCACCGGCCGCCGATCACAGAAGTAAAGAAAATACTTGCTTAATTAGAATATTGCTGGCGATTTTCATTTGTGATTCCTTTATCGCAACTTATGAGCGCATTCGTTTTACAGCGGCGTATATTGTTGCGGATATTTTTTTTGTGCGGATCGGAAATGTACACACCAAAAGGATAATCACAAGTTTAATAGCACTAAATAATGATCTACAAAATGGGAGGAGATCTATCTATCTATCTCTCCATACCCAATAACTCCGCATGTTACATAGGTCCGCAAAGCGTACTTGCAAGACAAGTAAAACAAAACGGGGTGAGGAATAAAACATTTTATTAACAAATTTTCTTCATTAGTGAAAGCTGATGAACACCATAAATCCCATCCTCATCACCAGTGTAAAGTTTCACTCTCTGATGGCTGCTGCAAACACAACATATCTTTGGATAAACACAACTTTAGTAATGCTACATGGTATTATACAACATGGCGGTTCCCTCTCTCTCTCCCTACCCAAAAACTCTGTTTGTTACATAGGTCTGCAAAGCACACTTGTAAGACACTACAAGGATTGTTTTGGCACTTGCTAAAATGTGTTGTGGACTGTAGTGGGTTTCTTTTATAGATGTCTGGGTTTTTTGTCTCTAGTCCTAGCCTTTGTTTCTCTCAGGTCTGGGTTAAAAGGGAAATTAAAAAATCTACAAAAAGTTATGGTTTTGTGAATTCAATTTACTAAAAAACTGATGAGAAGTTACAATATAAGTTGTCACCACAAGTTACAAAGCTGCTGTTGCAAGTTTGAAAGTTGTGATCACTGGTTATAGGCCACTTGCACTAAGAGGTCATGTGACCAATGCTTCCCTTAAACAGTGAGTTGTAATGTTGCTGTTGCCAAAACTTGACAGAACTCAGAAAAATTATCTTACACCCTAAATTTGAGAGGAAACGCATTTAAGGGAGATACTTTGATTTTTCAACAAAGTAGCATGATTTGTATTGGCAGCCATGTTGGAGGGCATGCTCTTGCCCTCCAACATGGCGGCCAAAACTACTTTTTGCTTATATCTTGTTAAATGTTTGATAGTTACGTTCAGATGTGCTTCAAACGTTGCCATATCATCTTTTCAACATTTTCCTTGAAGTTTAAGTGCAAAATTTTTGTCAGGAAGCGGAAATTCGTAATTTTAAAAATCAAGTTTTTGTTACGTGACCAGCAACGGACTTTCTCATTTTAAACAAATGGTGCGGGTTTGAAAAACCAAAGCACTATTATTCTGTTTAAGAGATGACCCACTAATAGTGTTTTGAAGGCAAAATCATGTAACTTTCATTTTCATAAAAACTATGTCACATGTCCTCTTAGTGCAAGTGCCTATTAGGATGCGATCCCAGGTTAGTACGTTGCGATCACTAGATTCTTAGTTGTGATCACAATAAATACTAGGTTGCTGTGGAAAAACTTGTATGTCCTTGTTGCTCACGGTACTGTTCAGCCTCTGCTCTGGTTGCTGGAGTTTTATGTCAAAATTTAATGAACAAATTGGTTTGTGTAATTTTCCACTGTGAAATGCTCAGAGTAAACTGCTAAGTGCTTAGTGGATTCCTTAAATAAGCATGTTTTAATTAACCCACTCTTTTTGTATTGTCCGTTTTTCGCTATAGCTTTTACCATAACAAGTATCGGATGAAGCTGAATCCCTTTCTACTCATACCAAACATTGTTACAACCAAAGACAGCTCATTTCTCAGGCATTTTGCATTAGTACTCAATGCTTATTCTGAATAATCAAAGTCTGGGTTTAATGTCACAAATTCTTCTCAACCCAGACCCTTATTGCAAATCCCGTGGCTCACTGATCAGTTTTTACATCTCCATTGTACGCCACTCTGGAAATTCCTTAAACATCACTGTTTTAACCAGAATAAAAAATTTCTGTGCTGTTTTATTCGGGGTGACACAAAGATTAATTTGGGTAAAACAAATTTTTGCTGTTTATAGGCACTTTGACTTAAAAGTTATTCTTTTGGCAAGCAAACTTTGAGTTAGGCACAATTCCTGGAGCTCATGGATGAGTAAAAAATATACAACCTCATCTTCAGTGGTTTATATAAGGAAAATGTATTTCCTCCAAAAAGACTTTTACTGTTATCTTTGGTGTCGCAAGCATCTGTAAACGGATAATTTTATTGTTTTATCACGCAGTGTAAATCACATATACAGCAGAAAATACAAACATAGCACTCAGAGAGAACTGGACATCATATTGATCAATGTATCTAACAAAAGTAGGATGAAAAATCAAGCAGTTAGAAAGCAAATTCATGCAAGATTACTTGGATAAAACAAAATAGGAATCGTTAACTTCAGAATTTGAGTTAAGTGAAGCAGAGATTGATTGGTGTCAACA
>BLFN01000844.1:0-5000 GCA_014634225.1 Acropora yongei | reverse complement strand
GTGCTGGCAATCAGAATTCACACATGGCCATCGGTGGGCAACTGACATTGCCATGGCTGACTTGATGTTCAGAGATAGTGATTGATAATGAAATTTTGAGGTATTTACCAACAGGAGCCTTACTTTTGGTCTGTAGATATCTTCAAACTGAAAGTAAAATGAGTTTCCTGATTGCAACTTCCATCTCCAATCAAGATAAATGAGAATTACTGCCTAGCTGCCATTTTTCTTGATGGTGATGTTCAGAGGAATGGACAAAATCCTAGGCGCCTAAAATTTGTTATTTGGTGACTGAAAAGTTGTGTTAGGATGCCCACCTGGGGATAAGTTAATTTCGGACCATGTAAAATGAGTGTTAGTATCTAAGAACTGTAATTGTGTGCCATAGTTCAGGAAAGTTATCCATTTAAAATGATTTTTTATCGTGTGCAATTAGTTAGGAGCAAAAACCTTCATATTTACCCTATGGCAAGTAATAGATCCAAGAAAATAGAGAGCACCTGTTAATTCTTTTCTAAAATTGTCTATAAGGAAGTGCTGTCAAACTAGATGTAAGAAACCTGATTTCAATCTTGTCACTACTGGCCATGAAATTGTAGCTCTTTTGTACTCTGCTTTTGATGTAGCTTGTAATCAATTTCTGAAGAAATATGAACTGAACTTAGCTTTGTTCCGTGCGAATGATATTTGTCATTTAAGCTTCAGCTTCAATTCCTCTAGAACCCATTTAAGGAAGTGGCCAGTTGATAAAGTAATTTTAATTCGTTATGATCATTATTGAAATTATTCTAATCCTCAGAGGTCCTATACTTTCAGCCATCATCTATAAGTCGGCACAAAAATTAACAAATCTCTGCTCGTAACGGTGTGGTTAGCATCTTTGGGTATTCAGACGCGAAGGTTGGTTTGCCCAAATCTGTCAGTATTACAGGTTAGTAAGAAACTTTTAACAAAACAGCAAACGTAAATCTGGATCGAACAGAAAGTTAGTCTGAGGTGGCCAGAATTACTTCCAACTCTCTTTATAATATAAGCGTGTCAGTATTTTGCCAAATTATCCTAGAACGTGATATTGCACATTTCCCTGCCTTTATTTTCCGGGAAACAAAACTGCGTGCCGGAAGCATTCTGATATCTACTTATAGGGGTAGACGTGGATAGTAGAGAAGCGCTTCTCTCGTTACAGAAACTCGCTGGGTATGTTATTCATGGTAGTTAAACAGCTTACGTCAATCGCACACGGAACATCATTCCATACGTAATTGAGGGAGGGGACCCTCTGTTAAGTATTCTCTCTATCCGTTTTCCAATATTATTCGTTTAATTAAATGACCTGATGCGGTTGCGATTAATTAATGGACGAAGAAAAGTTTTTGAATTGGAATTCTTGTAATATATAAGCCGTACTGAGAAAAGAAAAAATAGCACAAAAAAAGTCCCCAGCTTTTCGAAGTGTGAAGTCCATATTTGGTACACAGTCCATAGTTCATATTTTAATTACCCCACTGGCAATCCTATTAGAATATTACGGGATATTGAACATAGAAAATTGCGGAAACTTCTTGCCTTGGGGAATACGATGGTGATGGCGAACGATAAAGTGATTGTACCCGTTATATTTATCTTGTTCTTTGGCTTAGCAAGTGCCTGTATTTACAACAGCGATTGCTATGGATTAGATTTTTGCTGTTCCGATAGCGTCTGTCGAAGTTCATGCGAAGGTTGCATCTATGACACAGATTGTGGCACTGACGAATGCTGCAGTGGCGATACGTGCATCGATTGTAATAGTTTTACCGCCGGCACTCTAGTTGGAACCATCGTGGGCTGCGTAATCTTTGTTTCCATCATTTCATCGATCATTGCTTGCTGCTTCTGTGCGTGCTGTCCATATTACCGCTATCGTAATCGTGGCGCTATTATAGTTACAGCTGGGCAACCACCTTACCAGCAGTTCGTTTCAACTACGACCACGACTTCAAGTGCTCAACAGCCCATGCCTGGTTATGGCCAACAGCCTCCTCCCTACCATGTGCAACCACAAGCAGGTGGATATCCCCCGCCACAGGCACAAGGGCAAGTCGTGTATCCCCCTCAGGGAATGCCAGTGAAGTACTGAACTTGTTCACATTTGTCAGTAACTTTCAACGATTTTATAGAACACGATAGTACTAGTGGTATTAATCTTTCTTAATTGTGACGAACAGCAGATTGAAAATCATTTTGTTTTCGTAGCTGGGGTTTAAGGCTTACTTCGATCAGATTAATGTGCAAGTACACATTTTGTCGCACAAGCAGAACATTAAATTCTTTTGAAGGAATTAATAGTCAGCTTGTCAAACAACACGTTCGACCTTTCGCTCTATGGAGTTAGCGTTTACGAAGGTTCTTCAGTTTTATCGCGCAACATTTGTTGGTTTCACCAGAAACTTTTAGAATGCTCACTATGCATGTTCTTATGGGTTTCTTTGGAACCTAACTTTAGTTGTAGATTTAGATCTTTTTTTTCTTTGTTTCAAGTGTTTCTTGTTCCTTAGATTGAACTCAAGGAAATGTACTTGATGTTAAATGTTTTGTATCGACAATGCACAGTAGGAAATTTTGCATTAAATGCACTTAAAACTGTGTTAGTGTCTTCAATTGGCTTCCGAGATCTTCTTTCGTGATTCCTTGCCTGAATGTATCTTTTACTTTGACTTTCACTTCTAACATCGAGAAACGTATCATAAGTATCATAATCTTGCATTGGCTGCTGGGTTTGTGTTTGTACACACCGGTAAAACGAGAGGCCACAAATGGGAGTTAGAGTCCTATTTTATAGCATATTAATTCGACGTCAATCCCATTTATTCTAGTTCCTGTTTGCTTTAGGATCTGGGGAAGATCTCAAACGAAATGTTTAAACTTTCTTCACGAAAATGTTCTAACTCTCATTTCCACAGTAAGCTGACAATGATGTTGTTTTCTCGGAAGGCAAACGTCAGGCAGAATCTGTCTTCCACATTTGGCTAGAGTCCAAAAAACAAACCACCTTTGTTACCTTCATGATACGGTGTTAATATCAAACACTTTGCTGCCAGATTTTCTTCACTTTCGTACAAAAGCAGAACCACAGGTTCTTCCAAAACTAAACCCTTTATGAATTAGTCTTTTGCCAAGCCGAGAAACTGAAACGTGTTTGATATCAATTTCTGATGTGCTTGTTCGCCATGTTGTATCTTAATCGAAAGAAAATGGATAAATCTTAATTTTATGATATCCAAAGGGCAGTTGTTTGAGTGCAACACACAAGAATTTAAGTGTCTCTCAAGCACTCAGTCTGTTTTGTATCAAACAAATTCGCTCTAACGAAGGGCGAACTTATGTTCCCCTTTTAATAACTTTGTTTACCATGTTTCCGTCGCCAAATTTGTTCGCTCCAAATAGGCTCACGTTCCCTTCGATAATTTGCCAATATTCCGTTGTTCCCCCAAACCCCTGGGAGACCCTTCTCGTTACCTCTTCACAGTGAAAATTTGACTCTTAACTGGTTTGATACAAAATTGTAGTGTTTCGCTTCCCCACCGACCTGCTACCAGTTTCTTTCGAAACTAACTTTTTACCATCTTATTCTAGAGACCTATCACCGCACAATTACTTAAATGAAGAACGTATGTTGCGTTTAAAAAGAAAAACCCTCACAGCAGCTTAGTGAACCAATCCTCCTGTGCTTTCAATTCTGGAGATCAAACCTGACACAGAGTAGCAGAAGGTATGCAATGTCAACGCTGAGCACAAGTGCTGAACATAAAGAACAAACCTTGACTTATTTCGTTGCATAAATAACACTGACTAAAATGAGACCTACCAGCTTACAATAATTTAATATGTAATGTTAAGCTGATAATCTAAAATATTTCCAAGAGTTAACCCTTATTGACTTAATATGTACAAATTATTCAGTTTTAAAATCATGTCACAACCTGGAAAAAACTTGATTTATCCAAAACAATTTTCTAATATTTTTAAGGTTTGTAATAAAAAAAATAACAAAAAAAATCAAACCTCACAGTAACCATGAAAAAAGAAAAAAAAAAAGGGAAGAAAAGAATACAACAATTAAGTACTCTTTCTTTTCACATGAAAAATATCAAGTCTTCTCAAGCAATTTAAAGCAGGTGAAACTATTTAGAGATTTGACAAACTATTATTATTTTGTTTCAAATTACAAGAGAAAACTGGTACAACAACATTCAAATCCCTGAATAATGGTAATTTCATACAAAAATATGACTTGGTATGTTTCGTGAAAGTGTGCTATCTCTCCCTTATGCCTGATAATTCAGATTCATTTTATGAGAATATAATTGAAAGCAACAGTTGTACAGTTATAAGCTTGAAATGCAAAAGTTGTGAGCATGCAAAACATCTGCAAAGTAAATGCATGCAAAAATGAATAAACATGCACTGCAATAAAATTGCATTTGACTCGAATGAGGGCAAAGAATGCTGCTAGACAGAAGGAACCACTAATGAATAGAACTGTCTATCAGTGACTGTGTAAGGGGTTTGTTGGCACAGATGAAAGGCTCTTATTATTGTACATTCTTTTCTTCCAATTATTAAACTTTAAAGTGAAAGGTGAAAAGAGTCTCACTCCTTTTGAGTATTAGCACATCCTACAACAACTTCTGGGCAACTGAGCGAGGCTTCAGTACCTTTCTGGACATCAACATCAACAATGATAATGCCAGCCAACAAGGTTCTTCAAGACATTAAGACCCACTGGATATATTTCACCGAGACTGAGCTCCAAATATATGAGAATTAAATGTACAATGGTAGCTTTGCTAAAAAGTAACCAAATTATTCTAGAGCAAAACATCAACCCACCCACACTGGTTCATCCCAGCACAAGAGGCATTAAAGTCAAGGAATTTGTCAAAGACTGTAGGAGCTTTTAGGTCTGGGAGTCATTTAAATTTTACAATAGTATTGATACATGCAGTGAAAGATGAGGA
>BLFN01000843.1:1224693-1227193 GCA_014634225.1 Acropora yongei | reverse complement strand
ATCAAGGATAGACTTTTTTTTAATATCTAAGTACTTGACAAAATTTGTTAAAAAAGTGGACATCCAAACCTTAATAGCCCCGGATCACGACACAGTTTTATTATCACTGGCGTGGCCGAACGAGCATCCTCGTGGACCGGGCTTTTGGAAATTTAACAATTCTTTGTTAGAGGACAAGGAATACACAACCAGAATTCTAGAATTATATCCTCATCTTCGCGAAAAATATCATTACGTAAATGACCAACAGCTGGTTTGGGAACTGATTAAAATGGAAATAAGAAGCACAACCATTTCGTTCTCTATAGGAAAGGCACAGGCGATTCGTAAGCATGAAGTGGAGATCAAACAACAACTAGATAAGCTGGATAAAATAATCTGCAATAGCCAGAACCTTGATAACATTGACGAAACTCTTAAACAATATGATGACCTCAAAAAGGAACTCTTACATCTGTATGAAAATAAAGGCAAGGCTGCAATCTTTAGGTCTAAATGTCGCTGGGTAGAAGAGGGCGAAAAAGCTACAAAATATTTCTTTAATCTAGAGAAAAGGAATTATAATAGGAAAACCATCAACGAAATTAAATTGGAAAATGACGAAACAATTACGGATGAGACTCAAATTCTGTCAATGATCCAAACGTACTATAGTAATTTGTACAGATTCACAGGACAGCTTTGAAATATTTACCGAAAGTATGGAAATTCCTAGATTAGACGGTGCAGAAAGGGATGCTTTAGACGGTCCTTTGACTTACGAAGAATTTAAAAAAACATTGGAGTCACTTGGAAATGGAAAATCGCCAGGCGAGGACGGTTTTACGGTAGAATTTTATGTTCATTTCTTTGATCTTGTAGGGTCAGATTTATTAGCAAGCCTTAATAGGGCATATGAGCTTGGGAGGTTATCGGTCTCTCAGCGTAGGGGCATAATTACGCTTTTACCGAAAGAAGACGCTGAATTATTGCTTTTACAGAATTGGCGTCCCATCTCTTTATTAAATGTGGATTATAAAATTGCATCAAAAGCTATTGCAAGGCGAATTGAGCCAAATGAATGCTCTCAAAGCTCGTACATCCGGATCAAACGGGCTTCATAACAGGAAGATATATTGGTGAAAATGTAAGATTAATAAGTGATATTATGGAGCAAACTCAGGTGAACAACACTCCAGGTATATTAATATCAGTTGATTTTAAGAAAGCTTTTGACTCCCTGGAATGGTCTTGTATCCAAAGTGCTCTCAAAAAATTTAACTTTGGTGACAGCTTAAGAAAGTGGATTGAGATCTTCTACACGGACATAGAAAGCGCAGTTTTGAACAACGGCTTTGCAACGAACTGGTTCAAGCCTTCTAGAGGAGTTAGACAAGGATGTCCACTCTCGCCATATCTGTTTATTTTAACTGCAGAAATACTATCCAACAAAATAAGACAAAAATCGATCATTAAAGGAATCAGAATTTTTGGTTCAGAGATCAAACTAAGCCAATTTGCAGACGATACCAATTTATTCTGTGCTGATGTCGTTTCCGCTGAACATGCCTTGGAAACTATGAACGCTTTTGGGAATTTCTCCGGACTAGTGCTCAACGTAGAGAAAACAAAAGCATTCTGGCTGGGGAAATGGTTGAATAATAGAACCAAACCACTAGGGATGAAATGGATGAAATCTCCCACCAAATTATTAGGAATCTATGTTTCCTATGATGAAAGAGGTAATAACCAGATGAACTTCAATTTGAAAGTACAAAAACTACAGACCAATTTAGACATTTGGAAATCGACAGGATTAACGCTCTATGGAAAAGTACTAATAATTAAATCTTTGGGGTTGCCTAACTTAATATACTCAATTTCCAATGTTAACGTCCCTAAGAAAATAGTGTCAATGGTAAAAGATAAAATGTTTCGGTTTCTTTAGAAAAATAAGAAGGACAAAATAAAACGCATTAGTATGTATCAAGACCTTTCCAGGGGGGGGCTTACGGATGGTTGACATCGAACTTACAATAAAATCGCTTAGACTTGCGTGGATCAAAAGACTTCTTTTTAGAGATAACTGCAATTGGAAAGCAGTACCAGACCACTTTTTTAACAGATATGGAGGCCTTAATTTCTTGCTTCGATGTAACTATGATGTCAAACATTTAGCGCACATTCCGACATTCTATAGAGACATATTTATTGCATTTGATGAAATCAAGACTCTGTACAATTATGATCAAGGAACCGACACCATCCTCTTCAACAACAGGGACATCTTAGTCGATGGAAAACCGTTATTTATAAGGGAATGGTTTGTCAAGGGTATCCATACGATCCAACAGCTTTTTAATGGAAACGGCCAATACCTAACTTTTCAGGAATTTCAATCCAAATACCATTGTAATACAAACTTTCTCCAATTCTATCAAATTTTGAGTGCAATCCCTGCGCGTTTGAAGAACAGAGCGGGAGCTCAAGGGCACAACACGAGCTTCAATTACGAGAGAAA
>BLFN01000843.1:981448-983948 GCA_014634225.1 Acropora yongei | reverse complement strand
AACTTCATATTGCACACGTAAACTGTTGTTTTTCTCATTGAATGGAGTTGATTAATAGGGTAGGAATTCCCATTGTCATATTTAAGATCTTGGAGTTCCTTGGTACTGAAATGGTTATTGATAGAAATGGTGAATAATGTCACCCTTGATACCGGATAATCTTGATGCATCTGTTTCTCATCACCCATGCCCTATTGTAAAGTTCAGTGCTTACTAAGTGCATCTATGTTCAATTTTTTTGCTATTGGTACACAGATTCACCACTCTACCTTCAACATTATTTCACCCTTTTCACCTCAGAATTCAACTTAACTGTGTGATAGAAGAGTGCAAAGCCAGCTGTCATTTGTCCCACAACTGAGCTTAGAAATCCATGTGTCAAGTTCTACGTAATTCTTGTTTCAAAACAACAGCTAGTTTGCCTACCTTTTGGTAATTTTTCAATCTGCATGGAAAGATAGGTTAGAATGGTAAAATAATTTATGTTAAACCACTTTGATTGTCAAGATTAGGTCCACTTTCAGGTTGCTGAGGAATTTGGCAAAAGTGAATGTATGGTGCACAAATGCTCCTGTAACATCTTTTACAATAAGATGATGCAAAAGCTAGCACAAACGGTCTGCTTCCTTTAAGTTTAATGCCTGCTTTTTGTTTTTAAAAGATGTTATGCACTCGTGTTAAGTTAATTTTGACTGAAAATGAGGAGAACAAAAATCCTATAAAACATTTCTTTCCAGACCTAAAGCTTTTCTTTTCCAAGGCTGTGTTACTGTGAGAAATGCTTTCCCTATCTAGAAACTTACTTTTCTATTAGGCTTTTGGGATGTTCTTTTACTGAAACAATAATGAAATATTTTTCCCTTGTCATCACTTGTAACAAGAAGGGTCAGTCAGGAAGCCTTTTATTTTACCTAACTATTATCCGTATTAGCAGTATATATAATACTAAAGTAGCAGTAGAACTTTAATCTTATCAGTACTGTTATTTTAAAATGCATATCAACTAAGAATTTCTTGCTGCCAAATAACCTCCATAACTTAATTCTTTATTTCTATGAATGGGATTTCTGTCACTACATAGCATGTTTTGATGACTTTCCTTCCTCTAATCTTTAGATTCTGCCACCTGAATTTTCATGAATATTTCATGACGAATTAAAACACATTTTTTTTTTCATGATCTCAACTAAAATGATGACTAAATTACTTAATCACTCAGGTAATCACTCTGCTATGAAGACGACTGAGTTTCGACTTTTTGTAAGCTTCTTCTCTGCTCGAAATCGATTTCCACTTTGCGAGCTTTTAAAACCTTGAACTTCTCGATAATTTCGCTGAGCTTAAATTCAAGGTTGGTAACTTCACAAGAAAGCTCAATTGCACTCTGAAAGTTCCTCTGTCCCGTTCTTAAGCATCCAGGCACCAAAATTCCAAACCATTTTAGCGGATCTTGAATGCAGCATTTACTTGATCGATCCAAGGACGATTTATCATCTTTTGCAATACAAAGGTCTTCAACTCCCGTTATTTCCTTGCGTTCTCCTACGCGACTATTAGACTTCGAAGTTCTTCTTCTAAGGGAGCTTTCCTCTTGATCAGAAACTTTAGCAAGGGTCTGTGGTAAATCCAGTGCTTTTCCAGGCGCACCCTTTTGCAATATAAAGGCAACAGCTGCGTTCCCTGGGAAAGCCTTCGAAGAATTATCGCATTCAACATGGTACAAAGCGCAGTCCATTTTATGACTATACTGCAAGGCACCCACTGACTTATTTCCCATTGAATAACGTGCTTTTGACAAGTTTAAATGTCCATCTCTTATTGCGGTATTAAGGCATTGTCGTTTCTCTTGAAGACGTTCCAAGAGCTCGAAAAATTCGAGAGCGAGTTGATCTAGTTCCCTACGAATGTCGTCCATCTTGGAAAATAAATTCGCAGTGGGTTGGGAATGAGTTATTAGTCTCCCGCTCTGCCATCATGCTTCTCAAAAATAGGCACGTAATATGTGCTTGTGTGTTGATAGTGAAGTGTGAACAAGGAATAACAGTATTTCTTGACCATAAAGAGGTCGGGTGTCCGTCATTCTCCTCACACCGTGTTTTCCTTTCTTTCTTTTCTCTTTTTAGTTGCAAACACAGATCATCCCCAATTTTTTTTCCTCTTCTTTTTTTTTCTGTCTCAAAACATTAGAAAAAAAATTCTAAAGATTCAAGATTTTTTCACTTTCAATAAAGAGCTTTAGATCCGGGAACGAGAACAAAGGCGGGTAAGAGTTTTGTCTGCGTGGGGTCTTGTACTCTGTTTTCGGCCTCGCTTTTTTTTCGGCGTAAACTTGTTACTTCAGTTTGAAAACAATCAGTTTCGTCTCCTTTACCTTAGTTTTTTAAAACTCTTGACACAGAAAAAAAAATCGCGTTACGACCGTAGGTCGTCTACATGGATGCCACACGTGAGGAAGAAGACGTCTTAATGATTTTAAATAAGTCTGAAGTACAAAATTCAC
>BLFN01000843.1:914427-916927 GCA_014634225.1 Acropora yongei | reverse complement strand
ATGACGGTTTGAGTTTGTTTGTACTCAATTCTACTCAAAGAGGCTTCTCCCGGGGTGCTCCAGTTTTCGCCCTTTCAGCAAATACGATTTAGTTTTATTCGTGGTCGCGCCAACGTGAGAGCTTGGATTAGTAATTCTAAGAATAGTTGTGATGATTACTAATAAATGTTAAAATTATTATTGTCGATATGCAAGCAATCTTTATAGATGATTGCTTCAAACTCTGCTAATAAATGAGACTGATCATTGTAATCAAGCGTCTCCTAATAAGATCAGCGATTAGAAATTACAGCACCGACTGCTTTGCGCCATGAAGCAATGAATACGCTTTTGTAAAAAAACTAACAGTTTTGCACGCCCTCACGTTCTTCTCGCCTTTGTTACATTTCTTCGGCTTTGTCGTCCTGACCACAACGTGCAATAACCAAACTTGGGGTTGCGTTAAGCAGGACCTAAGCTGCGCAGTCAAAGATAACTCATCAACTACTTCTCGGCAAGAAACAGCTTACCGTTCAGGATAATTAAGTTCCTCAAGCAAAAATGTAGGCAACATAACAGGCGTATGGAGTGTATTACAGGAGCTTAGGGTGCAATGCGCTAAACAAAGAGAGTCCCTTGTAGGACGTGTTGTACACCCCACCGAGTTGAATTGAAAACGGAATAATTTCATTTGCTCATGTATAACTAACCAGCCACAGCTATTCCGAGTTCTTTCATCTCATACTGGTCTCTATTTGATGTTAACTTCACTTGCTGCTTGTTCCGTTTCTTGACCACAATCAATACCAAAATAACGACGATAACTACCAAGCAAAAACTCGTGCCTGAGAGTGTCGCAATTAGAGACCATTTGTTTGTTGCTTCGGGTGAAATAAACTGAAAAAACAAGAGGAATACTCATAAAATGACCCTATGTTGCATCCTGTCTTTCATCACAGCGTGTCATATAACGTCACGTCACGTTATATCATTTCGGGACAAGTCAAGTCAAGTGAAGTCACATTATGTCATGGCTCCTCGCTCCTCGCTCCTCGCTCAGGTCTTGTCATGGCATGTCATATAAAGTCAAGCCAAGTTGAATAAAGTCAAATTCACGTCACATGTCATGTCAGGTCAAATGATGTCTTGTTATGTCACTTCGTTTCATATCGTACAACATTGTATCAAGTTAGCTGTCTATTTGTCTTTCCATAGTCAAAGAATTTCACCCAAATGAGTCTAAGGCAGGAATAATCAATGATCTTTGCTCAAAATCCTTCAGAAAATGAATGAGCCAACAAAACCAAACAAAACAACATGATACAACAACCTCAACAACAGCAATAACAAAACAAAGTCGCTTTACTATTCATTTTAAGACCTCTGCAGTCAGGTCAAAAATTGAGCAAACATCTTCTTCCAAGCTAGAAATATCCCACCGGTGATCAGCATTCTGATTCACTGAGTGAATCAAACGATTATCTCCTATGTTAACTGCATTTGGTGCTTTGTCTGTTATGATACTTATTCTACCAAAGACCAAAAACAGAGACCAAAAGGGTTATTGGAGATTCAAGTTTTACTTTCGATGAAGCAAATATGAAGTCCATTTATCTAACATTCTAATTCCCTCAGAAAGCTCCCATGGCACAAGATTTCTTCTTACCCGTCTTTGCCTCTCCCCCAGATGTCTTATATCCCCACACAAGTTTAGGGGCGACAAGTTAAGGATTTCGGAAACAGAGGGCTTTGATTTCTCGTCTGTCTCTTACTGTACTAAAATTTCATGCAGGGATGCAGCCTCGACTCACCACTTGAATGTCCACAACGTTCCTTCTATAAATAATATTGTATTTGACTTTAACTCGATCCATCTCATTTTCATTCGCAGATAAATGCACGAGCAGAGAAGCTGTTTCATTGTCTTGAATAACCACATCACCCTAAATATTTTAAAAAGGACGAAAGAACGGTGGATGCTGGAGGAAACGGTTTTAATTATACATATAGGTCCCTACGTGGTCCGCTGTGCAAATTCAACCTTGAACCTCAGTCACATTATTCTGCCTTTTCAGAGTTAAAGGCCGAAGCCAATTGAAGTACAAATAATAAAGTCGCCGCAAAAAGGAACTGAAATGCGACTCTCGTTTTCTTATTGAAAACAGTGCCTTAACTAGCTAGTACATTCGCCTCTGAATATCGATTACGCACGGTGTAGCCTTAATCAACTCTGCTGCCGATGCAGTTTTCTCCTGTGTCGAAGGGTTCACATTATTTTTGGGGTACTCCAATTTTCTCTTTAATTTTCTCATATACAAACATTTGATTTTAGTTAACATGAATTTAATTCGTAGTATCTCCATTGGCGAGAAAACTGGTGCCATCGAGGCCGAATGAAACAATTAGGCACAACGAAAACATATGAAAATGAAATGGACTTACATCCAAGTTGTTCTGCACGTAGAAAATCATGGGATTACTAAGATTGACATCCGCAAGAAAATTCTCCACATAGAGAATC
>BLFN01000843.1:827331-829831 GCA_014634225.1 Acropora yongei | reverse complement strand
AGGAGACACGAATAGGGTTGTTATCGTACATGAAGAAAACCGTCCACAAGGTTCCTCAACTTCAATCACTAACCAAGGCCATCCATCGGACGAACCAGAGGAAATCGAAATACACAAGCTGCCACCATACACTAAAGAGCCTGTGGCTGTTGTAAAAGACCAGGATGAGATGCCGCTTTTGTCCGCCGTAAGAAGTAAGAGAACGATAGGTCAAGATTGCAAGTAGTTTCTTATAGCTGTTATGGCAGTTGCGCCCACGGACAGAGCCTCCTTTGTTTACAGCTACGTGCAGACGAGGCTAAAGGGTCAATACAATGGAAAATGACCCTTTAGCCTCGTTTATGTGTTAAAACTGCTGATAACTCCAATAAGAGCTATTGCAGCGAAATTTAAAGAATGGGTGAAATGAGCACGTGGTGCGAGACTCGGAGGACACGCGACACTCTGGGAGCACCAAAAATTTGATCGATTTCAGGCGCGCCACTCACGTGGCCTCCGTCCTTGAGGACTCGTGCGCTACCTTGCGCGAAGAAGCCCATTCGTACGCTCCGCAAGATTTCTTGCCTAAAAGCCTATACTACAAGAATTTGTGGACTCAATTTGAATCTAATGTTTTCGCGACTTCATGATCTTTTATAGACAAACTTGGTGAAGAAATAACTGAAGGAATCCCTGGAGGAGATCCAGCCGAGAAAACTAGCGATGATGTAAGTCATCGAGTTTATCTATAGCTACTAAAAAATACATGCACTTCCAACCTTTATAATAATTGTGCTTAATGTTTCTATAGCGCAAATGAGCATATGAGTATGATCAAATGCGCTTTACAATTCTGGAGGAAATCAAATCAACATTGCCCAAATCACTATTATAAATTATTATTCACAAATCAAATCAATTGAAATAAAATGTTGGTTTTGGTGAGAGGGGAAAACCGGAGTACCCGGGGAAAAAACCTCTTATGGCAGAGTAGAGAACCAACATACTCAATCCACGTATGACACCGTGTGCGGAATTCGAACTCGGGCCACATTGGTGGAAGGTAAGTGCTCTCACCACTAGGCCAACTCTGCCTGCATAATTTCCTATGTGTTGTCGTTTTTATCTAGTTGTCTTTCATAAGCCAAAGGCATTGTGGCCCAATGTTTAGGGCATTTGCCTTTCTTGCAGTCGGTGCAGGATTAAATCGACTCGAAGCCGTGACCACTGGCTGGTTTGGTTTTCGGTTATGGTTGCCGGAATGTTGCAATATTCAATGAGGACAATTTACATTCAATGCTCCGATTTTTTGTTCAATACACCAATTTTACATTCATTGTTTCGATTTTTTGTCCAAGAAACGAAAACTATATTCATTCCTTTGCCTTTGTATTCAATGAAACAAAATTACTGATATTCAGTGCTTCGCATTTGTATCCAGTGGTGCTGAATTGTTGCAATATTTAATAGCACCATTTTATATTCAATGCGTAATTCTTCATTTGATAATTTCTGCTGTCCTGTTGGCCAGCGGATACCCAAAGTTGCATCAAAAATGGCTACTCTAGTGGAGAATAATATTATGTGGGTGTAGGTTCAATCTCCCATTGATACCCCCTGTTGATAAAGACTAGATCATAGCAATCCTGAGTTAGGGTTTCACGATGCCGCACTACTGTTTAACAGACTTTAAATGGCGGTATTTTCTTGCATGCGTTGGTTTAAGTAGATCTAGACTTAGATAGGAATGTCGACCATGTTTTAAGACAGTTATATAGTTCTTACAGGTAGGTAGACCACTCCTTTTGTTATCAAAAGGCTCTCAGATTAACTTCCACCGCCTGCTCTACTTTGCTTCCTTACGCGCTGCTACTAAGCTTTGACTAAAATTTACTTTTAAACTGTTGTTTTCTCCAAAGCCAACAAATGTGGACGCAGAGACACCTAGCAACCCGGAAGAGGAAGGCACAGGAGAGCGGAGACCAACTTTTACTTCTTCTATGACCATTGTTGTAAGTAAAGCGAATTTTCCGCGGAATAACACAATCAGATTCACTCCCCACCCCCCAACCCCGTTTATAGAAGGAGTCTGGAAACGCATTAACCCGCATTTACGTCTGATTGATTTTACTATTATTTCTTTTCCTCTTACGCTGAAAAAATAAGTAAAAAACGTTTTGACCAATCAGGCTGATCTTTCCTGCCATTTTTTGCTAATAAACAGATTATAAAAAAAACGTTAAAAAAATACTTTTTCATTTCTCTAATCAGATCACCAATTCTCATCTCGACATCGTGGGTCGCCTTAAGGAATGTTATAGAGTATAGTACCATTGGTATCACGACTTTGAGTCTCTCTTTCCAGTTACCAAAATCACAATTGCCAAAATCATCACTGTCATCATCATTATCACAATTATTTTCAATGTCCCTGTTTAGGTAACTCCTGATGCAAACAGTACCCCGACGGAATATGAATTCCCAGCACAAGATGATGATGACGGTAAATCTACTCCGGGTG
>BLFN01000843.1:791514-794014 GCA_014634225.1 Acropora yongei | reverse complement strand
AAAAAAGAAAATAAAGTTACAAAATGTCAAAAACATCTAACAATAAATTATTATTATTACTGTATACGTACTGTAAGTCTGACATCTGCAATGGTTGTTCTTAACTCATGTAAACCCTTTCAAATGATATTTTGCCTAATCATGGCTATAGTTTTCCCTCAAATTGATCACTTTTTATCAGTATAATAAAATAACTGCAGTGTTAAATTTTGTTTTAAAACACCTTATGCCCCAACAAATATGAAAAACCATTTATTGTAAGTTACATTTTCTATCAAGTATTTATGGTGGACAGCCTTCAATGCAAATTATTTTACTGAACTATCGTTAACTGACATATGCAAAAATCACAAATGAGGATTCCTTTAAATTTTTCTGCTCATTCACCACTCATTCATCTGTGAAATTAGATCGACATTCAGAAAAAAGTATGTTGGTCAAATTTCTAAACCACAAAATTAATGCTGATGCATAATTTCTTCTTTCACCATGTATCACTTTTTTGCTTACTTTGAATAATTTTACATGGAGCACTGAGGAGTTTTTTGGATTGGCTACCAGATCTCTGATCTCTCTGAAAAATAACCATTCATCTAAGGATTTGATACCTGATTGGAAATTCGAATGGAATTATACCTAAATTTAAGGTCCAAATACAGAAAGTGCCAGAAACAGGGCTTGTGCGGTCAAATAATATTGAAAAATTCAGACCCAAAAATTAAGACTTGAAAATGTTGTGGGAATTGAGAATTTTTCGAAGGTGAAAATAGTGTAAAGTGTTTTCACTGTTTAACTTTTAAGCTTTGAAGGCACTTCATCTGAGGGACCATTCCTTTTTCATGGGGGAGAGGGACTGGTGGAATTTAACCAGCACCATTTAAAAATCACATGATCCCCCTCAGCTTACCAATTTTTTGTACGTGCTCCTTTTCCCCTTATAGTGGTCCTTAGTTTGGATGATGCCCCCCTTTCCTCTCTCAAGATTTTAACTTTCTTATTTAGTGTTCTCTATTATTTCCTTACCGGTACTTCTCGTTATTGTACTCTCTATGAAGAGAATTTTTACAAAATCCTTCCAGTGCAGAGAGCTGTTTATCAAAAAAACACAAATCAAAAGAAAGAGAAGCCTTTTCTTTCTGATCTCCTAGTTACAGCTCACCCTGAGCTTGTGGCCTTTAGCCTATGATTGGCATCTTCCTCATGTGCATTGATCAATGCAAGAATGACATCACTTGCATCATCTTCTCCCCCAGAGTCAATACCATCACTGTCATACTCAATATTGTCACTTTCATCCGTTTCACTGCTCTCAGCGCTTGCCCAGTTGTCATTTTCTGTCAATGTCTTGGCGTTTCTCAGTGTTGATTGGCCGGCTCCGAGAGGACTCTTCTGCTACAAGCATGAACGTCTTACAGTTGCCTTTACTTTCTCACTCTTGTTGCTCTTCGAATGCTGCTTCAGCCCATGGTGGTTTAAATACTTGTTTTGTTCTGGAACACGTAGCTTTTAAAGCTGTGTTACATCTTTGCACAACTCAGTCCAAGGATAATCTTCATAATTATGTTCCTTTCAATTCCAGCACTTCATTTACAACGATATGCCATTTCAAAGTTTTACTAAAAATTACACGTGACCCCCCTTTTCCCTTATTCCCTTCAAACTTTCCAATCCGTCTAATGTAATATTTTGTCGTTGATAGTGGGCGAAATAACTGCAATCAAGAAATAATAATAATTGCAATCAAGAACGAGTTAGCTGTATGTGGTCTTTGCAAAATTTTCAATTTGTAAAGCTTAGTTCTCCACAACTAAGGTTTTTTCTTTTTTCTGCAGTAAAGTTTTCAGAAACAGCTTATTACAAATTGGATTGTCGTTTTTTAAGTAAATATTTAAGGGAAAAACTTGAAAAGAAACTTGCCTTTCCGTTCGATATGTACAAACAGCCATGCTTTAAGATTGTCGTTGAACAAAGCAAAAGTTTCCGGATTCGTGACCAATCCGGGCCGGTTTAGCAGCGGATTCGTTTTGACGTTTACAATGCACAGAGCGCTTTTTAAATGACTGTCGAAAAACCAAAACCAAAGCAATTATTCCGACCAATCACAACAGGAACAAAGAGTACTATGAACCAATCACAATTCCTAGCAATTATCTGCAACTCGTTCAAAGCGCGGGAAAAATCACGCGTACATGGTGCGATTGGTTTTGGTTTTACTTCTCATTGGTTGAAAAACTGGGGCGAGTCTTTTTTTAGTCTTTTCGACATTCATTTGAAAACTGCTCTATAAAAGCTGAATCCAAAACATAAAGTTCGCCTGATACGTCTCGAATTTGGAACGTAATGAATCCAGAATCCAGGATGGACGCTTTGTAGCCAACTGAGACTTGAACTCCGGAACGTTTCGTTCGTGTAGACATGTTATCTCATGCGGACTGCGGATAATCTTCGTTCGCCCGTAATCCTTATGGTTTGCGTTTGATCTTGTGCACATGAAGACTCA
>BLFN01000843.1:786514-789014 GCA_014634225.1 Acropora yongei | reverse complement strand
GAGACGTGATAATTTCACCAGTAGTAGTCGACCGCATCTTCCTGGATGAAAATACAAGTGGAAGGTTGGGATTCGTCTTTTTTTTGGCTATAGATTAGCTGGTTATAACCAAGAACATATATTTTCATTTTGACGAATTCCACCGTTCAAAGTCGTTTCTTTTTCTTTTTTCAAAAACAGTGAAGAGGAGATAAGATTCTAGAAGAAGAGTTACTGTAGTTATCCTCGGGACAATTTGTCCTAGGAGGCTGTGGTTTTGAGAAATTATTTAAAACGGCAGTGTAAGTTAGGCTGTATTTACTAACGGAAGGACCCAAAACTTCTAGTAAATGGCAGAAGCGGGCATCATCTCTATGGTTAAAAATTCCGGAATTTTTGCTTCGGAAGCAAACGGACCGGAAGTTCCCGGAACGTTTATTTCAAAAGCCTCTCGAGTTTCCTGATTTTTCCGAAATAGCGGAACTTATTGTTGGAAAGTTTATCTTCCATTTATCGTTTCATTTTGGTGACAAAGCGTAAACGAATCATCATTTAAAAGTTTGGCGGGAAAGTCCTTCCGAGTAAGAAAGTTGGAAAAAAAATTCCATTTTACACCTGGGAATTTCAGAATTTTTAAGCTGAGTTTCCGTCTAAATGTATCATGCCACGTTTCTTAGATAACTTGGGCATATTATTCCTGCAAGAACACTACACATCATGATCCTTGGCACCGATCTCGCTTTCTTCTCGGCATCAGCTTTTTTTTCCTGATCTACGTTGATCTCTATTCGTACAGGGGATTGATCTCTATGGATTAGTTAAATGGATTTTATACGCCTTTTATTTTCAAACTCGGTTTATGATCCTTCGTAAAGCTTTCCTAAACGGCGAACCATTTCGCAGGCATCGAAAAACAAGCCTTCGTCGTTTCTTTGAATGTCATGTTCATTTTGTTAATCTGCGGCGATTTCTTCAATGTGCTTGCTCTTTACTTTATTGACCTTGCCCTACACTGACGAAGGACTAACGCTCGAAACATCAGCGTCTTTATCCCGCTTTTTGTGACTACTGCGCGTGATCGAAGTAGTCACTATTGCTATCGTGTGAGTTTTCCTAAAGTGAGTAAGTAACAACAGAATATTCTTAAGGGCCAATCAACGCACAAAGTTGGCCAAAGTTCGGACTCCGCGAACACTACGATGATTTCCCGATAGTTTGCGATGACGAACGAAATACTCGGGTTTTTCTTGGTCCGTAGACTGTAGTGTGTCAAGCTCAAGCCTCCTAAATCGTTGGTCAACAAAAAAGCGGACCTCTAAGAGGTTCCTTTTTTTTGTTCACGCACTGCACTACGCTCCCCCCGGGGGCACCCGTCGCACCGCCCATTCCCTGCGGGCCTGCAAAAATATATCTGATTGTCGGATCAACTGGATTAAAGCACTTGTTTTAAACAAGGACATCAATATCTTTTTATTTCGCTTTAGCGAGTGTTAAACTGAAAAAAATTGTGTCCCACTTGTTAATTGATCAGTGCAGTCAATTGTCTTTGTTCGGAAGAAAATCCTGCCATTTCTATTCGTAGAGAAAACAGGGAATAGCCTGACTTCTTCCGACTGGGTCATATTATTGGCCGTTAAGGGGTTAATCTATTAATTATCGAATTTACCGTTTGTGAACTTAAAAATCTGTTTATTTCCTACTACTACCATCTGTTTCATCCTTTGGAATTTTTTTTTTCTCAACAATAACCAACAAATCTGTTGCCACAACCATCTCTTCCTTTTCTTCCACTTGTTCCACCACCGTTTCCTGTAGGCGAATTTACAGTACATTTCAGTGTCTTGTCTCCGCTCCTTTTTTTTTGTTTTCAATGCTTTAAACATTAGGGACACTCGCTTAACACGAACACCCCGATAATGCAGACAATTTCCTTTGTCCTCACGAAAAGTTCATATTCTCTCTATAAAATTAACCCGCTTATTACTAAAACCCGTTAATAGGAACAACGCGCGCATACTTTTCCGTGTCTCGAGTGAGAAACTCTTATACATCGTCAATCAACCTTGACGGACAGTAACAGTGACAGTAATTTTAGGGTCCGAGAATACTGAGCGCGTAGATGAACGTACGGTTTCCATAGTTTCAACGTGTTGCAGTTACAATTAGCTATAAATTTATCCAATAGTATGATAAATGATTATTAGGTTTCCATAGTTTAAAATTGTCACAGCCAAAGTATAATTTACACTTTTTTTTTTTTTTGCCGTTAAAATGTCGGCCCTATTCCTTTTTATTTTAAAGCCCGCTGGACACCCCGATAAAACGTACACTTTGGCATTTCACTGTATTTTTAATCGATATCAGTTTTAATACTTACCTTTCTTTGTATTAGGCCCAATAACCGTTGTATCTCACCATGCTGTAAGTCATGGTGAGATCTGGGCATCCATGTCCCTCCTGTGTTTTAATTTATTTGTTTGCAGCCTCTCACTTTGCACCGTAAGGCTTTCAGTGGGCAATT
>BLFN01000843.1:746851-748124 GCA_014634225.1 Acropora yongei | reverse complement strand
TGTTTGCAGTACTGCCCTTAGTGTTCATAACGTACTCTTATCATCATATCCGTAAGGTTATTCGAAGGAAAAATCACAGTGTTTGCCCCATGACCCAGTCCAATGCCCAAAAGTTAGCCATCAATATTTATGCAAGTTCCGCGTTGACTTCGAAGTTTGTTATAGGAACCAGTTTGATTCAAGTTTTTCCGGCCTGTTTTTTAATGCTTTTAGACGGGCTCGGAGTCGGATATATCCCACGAGATCTTAAGACTGGTTTTAAATGGCTCATGTGGTGCCATTGCTTCGTAAAGCCAGCCATCTACGCATCAAAAAGTTCAGCGTGGAGAAAAATCGTTCGAGGTTACCTTCAAAAGTTTCCTTTTTGTTCTCTTCTGTTGAAACCCAACGCGGTACTTGGCGTTTACGATCACTGTAAACGTAATTTCAGACTCCCCAAAGGCGCGAAGGTATATAACAACAGCACGGAGGGACGTAAAGAAACAATTGAAACTGAAATAGAACGGCGCAAAATACAGGCGGCAGAAAAATGCATATGGTTTTTTAGGAAAAAGGAAGCATGGCAGGATCATGGCAAACAGCAGTCTATACAGTTTTCTACTTTCTGATAATATAATAATAATAATAATATTAATAATAATCCATACGATTTTCTTTTTGATGCTCTGCGAGTTTTTTTTCCCGCTAGATTTCAGAGAGAAACAGAAAAACGACTGACAAACTGGGTTTTTCGATGTTTTAATTGCGTGAAAAATGAAGCGAGATTTGTCCATTTCGATCCAATTCAGTTTTTCGAGGGTGTTCTCGTACAGACACGTCTAGATTAGGCAGCTTGTCTCTAGGTTTGTTCCTGAACAGACGATTAAAGTTTCGCTTGTGCAATAACGGTTTTTAAACTATTGTTCCTACTTTCACTTCTTCGTGGATCAATGTTCTTCGACCCCATTGGCTTAGTTGGGTACGAAGATGAAATTTCATCACTGGTTAAGCTTGAAATGAAAAAGTAACTTCGCTTTTGGCAGTTTTAGACCAGTTTCTAGCCATTTTAGAAGACTTTAATTTCAAATTTTCCCGGGGACCGCCCGGACCCCCCTGGTTGGCTCACGCTAACGCGTTCGCATTAGACCCCCCCCTCACTTGAAAATTCGCTCCGCGGGCCCTGGGTCATAACATGGAAAATTCTACTTGGTTCAGAATCTTGACACAGATGCTTACTACAGCAAGGAACCGGCGGGTTTTGGCTGGTGAAACTGAGCTACTGGACTATATTTAA
>BLFN01000843.1:732920-736841 GCA_014634225.1 Acropora yongei | reverse complement strand
TCTGAATTGATCAATGCAAGAATGACATCACTTGAGTCATCTTCTCCCTCAGAGTCAATACCATCACTGTCATACTCAACATTGTCACTTTCATCCATTTCACTGCTGTCAGCGCTCGCCCTGTTGTCATTTTGTGTCAATGTCTTGGCGTTTCTCAGTGTTGGTTGGCCAGCTCTGAGAGGACTCTTCTGCTACAGGCATGAATGTCTTACAGTTGCCTTTACTTTCTCACTCTTGCTACTCCTCGAATGCTGCTTCAGCCCATGGTGGTTTAAGTTCTTGTTTTGTTCTGGAGCACTTAGCTTTTATAGCTTTGTTACATCTTTGCACAGCTCAGTCCAAGGATAGAGGATGGGATAGATAGCTTTATTAAAAATCCATTGCAGCCAGAAGGCTGGATTACGGACTGTACCAATGTACACAATATTCATATGATTCATCTTATGCCTCCCAACTTTTCTTTGCCTTTTCTTCTGCTCTCTTTGTTCCTTTCAATTTCAGCACTTCAGTTAAAACGCTATGCCATTTCAAAGTTTTACTAAAAATTACACGTGACCCCCTTTTCCCTTATTTCCAAGCCCCCCTCAAAATCCATTTTTTTTCGCATGCCCTCACCCCCTCCAAATCCCACCAGCCGCCCCTACCTCAGTCAAACCTATTGAGTAAAATCTCTCTGGAGCTCCCACCACTCTACTAAAACATTTTGTCTTTAGAGACTCAGAACAACTTTAACAGTAATATCAGTAAGACATTTTGCTATCCTCAAAAGGGGGACTTTATTGCTGCCATTTTGACACATGATTAGCATAAGATAAATAAGGATAAGAGTTTGCTTGCAGGAGGTACCATGTTTGTCATAGATTGACCCTGATCGAAAGCTAGGGGGTTGCTTTAAACTTTGCAATCCGTCTATTGTAAAATTTTGTCGTTGATAGCGGGTGAAATAACTGCAATCAAGAAATAATAATAATTGCAATCAAGAACGAGTTAGCTGCATGTGTTCTTTGCAAAATTTTCAATTTGTTAAGCTTAGTTCTCCACAACTAAGGTTTTTTCTTTTTTCTGCGGTAAAGTTTTCAGAAACAGCTTATTACAAATTGGATTGTCGTTTTTTAAATAAATACGATCTTATGATTATAAGGGAAAAAGTTGAAAAGAAACTCGCCTTTCCGTTCGATATGTACAGACAGCCATGCTTTAAGATTGTCGTTTAACAAAGCAAAAGTTTTCGGATTCGTGACCAATCCGGGGCGCTTTAGCAACGGATTAATTAATTAAATTAATTCGTTTTGACGTTTACAATCCATAGAGCGGTTTTCAAATGACTGTCGAAAAACCAAAACCAAAGCAATTATTCCGACCAATCACAACAGGAACAAACAGTACTATGAACCAATCACAATTCCTAGCAATTATCTGCAACTCGCTCAAAGCGCGGGAAAAATCACGCGTACATGGTGCGATTGGTTTTGGTTTTACTTCTCATTGGTTGAAAAACTGGCGCGAGTCTTTTTTTAGTCTTTTCGACAGTCGTTTGAAAACTGCTCTATAAAAGCTGAATCCAAAACATAAAGTTCGCCTGATACGTCTCGAATTTGGAACGTAATGAATCCAGAATCCAAAATGGAGGCTTTGTAGCCAACTGAGACTTGAACTCCGAAACGTTTCGTTCGTGTAGACTTGTTATCTCATGCGGACTGCGGATAATCTTCGTTCGCCCGTAATCCTTCTGGTTTGCGTTTGATCTTGTGCCCATGAAGACTCGGTACTGACACTGGGTTTATCGATTTTGTGAAAGGAAAGGAATGGAAAGGAACTTTTATTTAAGTGTCTAGTCGGTCTGGTGCTGGAGCACTAATTGGGGACACTGCAACTGAAATTAACAATTAACACAATCAAGTCAAATTTTGGTTTTTGGGGAGATGTAGAGGGGAAACCGGAGTTCCCGAAGAAAACCTCTCGGTGCAGAGTAGAGAACCAACAAACTCAGCCCACATTTGACGCCGGATATGGGAATCGAACCCGGGCCACATTGGTGGGAGGCGAGTGCTCTCACCACTGCGCCACCACTGCGCCATCCCTGCACCCCCCAGTTGAATCCAAGAATGGCTTTTGTGCAAATATTCGCAGATCCCGAATACCACAAATTTGATGTATCCGGAAACCTTTAGCAATCTGGGAACATTTCCCTCAGTAGAAACATAACGTGAAAGCCCTTTCTCAGGTTTTGTATAGTACTTTGTAAGCTTTATTTAAGCTTGAAACCCGCATGGAAGTAACACGGGGGCGTTTCGTCAGGGCCGTGTCGATCCTGGGAACGAGGTGCGAGTAGAGACGAAAATCTTTGATTTTCGTCTGGGGAAAACTCGGAAAAACCCCGAGTGCAGTATAAAAAGAGGCGCTCAGCCTTAGTCCCAACTAGTCGGCTGGATTGGAAAGTCCGGAATTGGAAACTCGTCTTTGAGTTCTCCCGAATCGAGAACTGCTTCCGACAAAACTGCATATTATTCTTTTAAATTGCTTACCAATACTCAAGCTTAACAAATGGTTAGCGTTTCTCCATTTTACGGCTGACGGGTAATTGGTTGTTCAATTTAAAGCTAACGGTCCACCGCATTGAAACCGTGATAAATCGAAGCTTAATCAGCAATTGGACTTCGACAAAAAACAAATAGTAATAATAATATAAAGCCAGCGAGAAGTACCCATCAAATCCAGCGCTGGTCGAAAATGCTGATCACCTTAATATCCTAGAAACGTTAATCCACCTTATTTATTTATTTTTCAAAATAGTACTTGAAAAACTCAAACATGCGAAAGCGGTATGACTTTTCTTCCAGAAAACAATCCGAAGGTCCGAACCGTTACGAAAGCTCTTTACGGTAAAAGCAGTGTTCGTTTTTCGTCGCGCGCAACCAGTTCGCCACTAAGTTGATTCTACGTCATGAAGGAAAATTCACTTTGAGTTCGCACGATTCATTGTTAGCAACACGTTGGCTTGGTTTCTTACCATTGGATATTTTTTCTCAAGGAAACAGCAACATGACGAAGCCGGCAAAGATAGAAATTTGGCTGGAAAACGGGTTAGTAATTGTTTTTTGTTTCTAGTTGATCCTATGCATGCGGCTTCACTAAATTCGCAACAATTTAAATGCAACTTTGTCGTTTCTAAAAGCACAGAAGCTGATCTTCTGAGTCCTTTTTTTTTGCCATTTTTTTCCCGCCTTTTCACCGGTCGTAGCGTTGTTGAGATGTTGTTGTGATAACATAATTGCATTCTGCTGGTACGCATTGTGTTTTGAAGACAGCTGTCGAAACTATTGCATTAGGCACATGTAATTACAGAGGGGCAACAATGAACTCAAGGGAGCCCCGTCCAATACAAGCTTAGTATCTCCATTTTGGCGGCATGCCACGCCTTTTGCCTTCAAATTTCGCTTCTTTCAAAGGGCGAAAACGAAACTATTGTTGGCCGTTTTGTTGCAGTACTTGTCATATTTCAAATGTGAATGTGTGAACAGAACGGAACTGTTTGATAGTGAAAAGCCAGTGATTTGCGGCTCAAAAGGGGAAAAGCGTATTTCGGGTGAAACTTTTTTATTATGGTGAGTCGGAAAAATCTGAGAACCTTCGATTACTACTTCAGATACTCTACCACTCAATTGTTGAAGACCTGTGACCAATCAACTTCGTTCAGGTAACAATTTCATTATGACTCAGGGAATCTGGGAAAAAATACGCGGCTTCTTACCAGGCGTATACTTCCTATTGCTACTCATTATTCGGGTGCTCTCCTTTTCGGGCTTACAGAAGAAAATTTCCTTGCTAGAGTTAATGCTCATAGGGGCGTTTAAGTAACGTTCACACAATCATTTTCTACATTTGGCAACTCATTAAAACACTAGTATTATATTTGTGGAA
>BLFN01000843.1:667920-670420 GCA_014634225.1 Acropora yongei | reverse complement strand
CATGTCTCGTCTGTTTCTCCTTTAGGTTGCATATTCAAACTAGCAACTCTTCGGCAAGAAAGAAAGTGCAAACTTTTGCAAAGGTATGTGATTGTCTTTCGTTATGAATGCTAAGTAAATCTTTTAACCTCAAGTGAAAGGAGAGGGGTTATTTTTGAAAGAAACTACGGTGCTGCTTCGGTGGGCGAGTGAACACGAAAGGTAGGTTTTATCAAACATGTTGCTAAAGGTTGAATCAGTACCGTCTGACGAATATTAAAAAGCACCGACGCTTTTCTAGCGTACACTCTTTGCCTACGTTGCGACAAAAGACTAGCTTTCGAAATGTCAGCGTTTCTATCGTTTTATGGCAGCATTTATTTACCGACTCTCTTCAACTTGTTTAGTAAAGCACCCGTCTCTGAAATATCCTGAAATGACCTGTTATATATATATATATATATATATATATATAGAAGCTCCGTGCTCACTGAAATCCTTCCTAGATCATCAACTGGATTTGACTTTAGTCGTTCTGACTTCTCGGCAAAACATTTTTCAATGGACAAATTCTCATTTCAGTTGTGTTCACCACGTAATGTCTGAGAACTCAAAAAGCGTTTTCTTCAACTCAGCACCATAACTAGATATCAACAAGAATCTTAATTAGCTTCTAACCGAAACATTTTTCCCAAAACTGAACTTTGAATTGGAAGTAAACTTTGTAAGGTCTTTTCACCATTTTTCGTTTTGTGTTATTTATTTCGAGTCTGATACTTAAAATTTCAGCGGCTGGATATTTCCTGCATGTAACGAATTCCATTCGTGTACAATAAAAGTCTTTCCTAACTGCAGTATCGTTCGTGGCTATGATATAGATAGTAACTTGGAATATATGGCGCCTCTCTGTCTCCCTTTTGATATGAAATCTTTCGGCCAATTTGAAAGCTTTTGCATTTCTTGTTGAGCACTATGGGCTATTAATATCTTCTTTTCCTTCTTCCTTATTATTATTATTATTTTCACACTCGATTTTCTTTAATTTTCCAGTGGATGTTTCAGTTAAGAAACTTTAATTATATAATGATATCGTTTTAGCTGACTCGTTGAAGAGTCCTAGTCGGTCGCTGTCTGACATTCATTGGAATGAAAGAAAAGCGAAGGAACTCTTTTCCTTTGAGTTTCTAAATACTTTTTGTCAATCCATATTGAAAGACACCACGGTCAACTGAGTTCACATCACATCTTGAGCGACCGTCTGTGTGATTAGTTCAAAAAGATGGCTTCGCATTACTTTAAATTGACTTGTCTAGATGATTGCTTCGTATCGCATCATTTCAGGAACACCAGGGCCAAGGTTTTGAAGGCTCTCTTATTTTGCTTAGCGCGTTTCTATAACGTTTTACAAAAGACTGAAAGCTAAATGTTATCTTCCTTTTTTATTTTCATTCTATCGTTCTGAGATGTACACCTTGCTCTTTAAAATTTAGCATTGAGGAAAATAATCTTCAGGTTGTTTCGTGTATGACCTTGCTAAATTTAGGGTGTTGGCAATCAATAATTAAAAGAGACTGTTGCAAATAAAGGATCGAAAGGATGTCTTGTACTTATGTCTTTTAATATAGGTTTTTTTTTAAGTTTGTAATTTTAAAATTTCGCATTAAAGGCAGTGATGGTGTCGTCGGCCGACTTTTCTCTTTAAATTGTCTTCAAATCTTGCCATCCAATGACATCTGTTCAAGTAATCGAAATTTAACTTCGGAGGCGCAGTTCTTGCTTTTCATGAAGGAAAAATGTTTAGTGTGATTGTTGAGTATATTTATGTTTCTGACTCTTGCAGCAGAGTCTGTGTTCGTTTATATCCTTTCGAAATCACTTCTCTTCAATGTTTAAAATCACGTTTTTGCCATAGCATTTATTCTAACAAGGTGGCGGTGACCTTGAAAAAGGTTTCAATAAGTTGCATTAGTGACCTGTGAGAATGCTCCACAGAATTTATTTTTTATTCGTTTCTTATGAAATGTCATGTTTATACACGTAAACTTTTATGTGTGTGATCCACAGCTGCTGATCGTGGGTGGAAAGTGGGGATCTATTTTCGCACTTGGGCTTTTAGGTATCATGCTTTCAGTTATTAGCAAGTTATTAGTTTGGTTCCTTTTAGTGCAGCGATGGCACTAACTTAAGCCATTCACCAAAGGGTTGGTGAACACACAAAGTGTTTCCCTTGGCTAAGCTGTTTGATAGGGTCCACTCCTTAAGACATAGGATGTTTCTTTTTCGCAGTTTCGAAATCGAGAGAGAGAACTTCGTCCCCGACGCTGAAATTTGAGAAATTTCACAGAGCGTTTAAGTTGCATGAAAGACCAAAAGCACCAACCTCATATTGAACAAGGTTTCGATTTTGCTGTTGAAGTACCTCAGCAAATTTAAGGTTGTAGGAAAAGAAATGTTTGAAACAAAACCTAAGGGACAAAATCCTCCAGCTTGATCACGATCACGAATAAAGCATAATTTACGT
>BLFN01000843.1:607920-612920 GCA_014634225.1 Acropora yongei | reverse complement strand
CACGTGAGTGCGTAATTGTTTTTTTTTTTTTTCTTTCCTCTTATTAGCCGTTTTTTTTTTCTGTAGGTTTAAGCCAATCACCAAGCAAAATAGTCCGCACGCGAGACAGTTGTGAAATTTTCGAATTCAATTGAAAATCACTCACTGAAAAAGTATATAATCAGGCTTGCCACGGTCAGGAAAAAGTCAGGGGAAAACGAAAATTTTTCAGGGTCGGGGAATTCCTGAAAAAGTCAGGGAAATTCTTTGATATTGTCGAAGTTATTGAAAAGTCATGGAATTTGTTAGTGAAGACAAAATTTCTTGCGCACAAAATCCAGCCAAAAGCGCAAAGAGGTTGAAAATAAAGAGAAAAATATTAGTGGCCTGCAAAGAAAACTAAAGCAATTGTAAACATGGATTGTTTCTCAAGAATAAAGGGTAAGTGAAACCGTTCAAAGGTCAGTGAAAAGTCAGGGTATTTTTAACCTTCTGATGAGTGGCGACAATGATAATTATTTCAATCTGATTTATTTCTTACTAAAAAGTGGATCTTGGTTTTAGAACGCGCTGTCTAACTCTGAGAGTCCTCTGACGTGGGAAGAAATGATAGCTAAATATGATGGTAAGCTTGCATGATCATGATAAGAGAAGACAATAACATGTCCATCGTTGTTGTATAAATTAATTTTAATAACTAAAATGATTGAAGGTACAGGATTGCTTTATTTAACGAAATCAAGCTTTTGAGAGGCTGTCAAATTCCCCCTTTTTTCCCTATTTTAATCGTACTTTCTTTGGTTATTCCTATATTCTCCTTAGAAAACCTATTTTCGTGGACAGTGCCGAATGTATTACTTAATGTTAGGAAAACATCTGAACTGTTAAGAAAGTACTTATTAGCCACGACTTGCGTCATTTTTCCTCTCGTATATTTCTCTCGCTAGCATTTTTGTTGTCCGTGTTGAATACTTCAGAAAAAGTGGACATTTTTTCAAGTATTAACCTTGGAGACGGTGTACTCATTAACTTTCTAAGTGCCCCTTAAGGTCCTTGGCAGAGTTGGTTATCAGAATCAAGCCAATAGGTTTGGCATACGTGACATCTAAACCGATAACGCGATAACTCGGCCCTGGAAGATATCCCATTTTCTTCTTAATGTTTCAATTATTTTGCATTTTCCTCCTGTTTATCATTCAAAAGATTCTGATGTTTTTCTCTTAAGAAAAGTTCTTATTTTCCTATCTATTTTGCCCCCTAGTTTTCTTGACACCACCGTGTACTAATGCCTTGTTCTGTTGCAGCTGACCATTCTAATGGTCAGGAAAATAGCTGGGGGGATTTAGTGGAGAAAGCAGAGAGGCCGCCTGGAAGAGCAGTTCATCTTCACCAGCGACTCTCTTCGCCTTCGCGAAAAAGGTAATTTGGCTTATCAAAAGGAAAGGTGTATCCTCTCTTTGAAAAATGATTTACCGACCAGTCATTTGGATTTGTTTTATCTGTTTTAAGACCTCTGGAGGAAGTCATTCGCATTCACGAAGAGAAGCAGGTATGTTGAGTCTCGTCGTTTCCAAGACACGTGAAGTGTTCCACTCATCGTTTCGTTAGAATCAGCTGAGCCGCTTTGCTGTCCTTTTCAAACCCCGACGAAGTAAGGCTTAGCCGAATCTCAAACGCCTACAAAAATGATATTGTCGTTCGATAACGAAGATAACTCCATAGGCCAAACTTCAATTCAGTTCGTTTCGTCTGAAGGTCAACATTTGATCTCTTAGCAATAAAGGACAAAAAGCCTTAGCTTGAAAGAGAACCAAACAAGGGGAGAGGCTGGAGTTTATGAGTTTGTTTTCCTTGAATTGTTATAACAGAAAAAGGCGCAGCAACAGAGGGAACGACGACTGGAAGAAAGACTACAGAGTCTTCAAATACTCTCAGAAAAGGTACGAATGCATGCAGTAAAGATAAAAGGGGTTGGCGTAGTGGTGAGCACTCGCCTTCCACCAATGTGTCCCGGGTTGTCCCGGGTTCGATTCCCGGACCCGCTGTCATACTTGGATTGAGTTTGTTGGTTCTCCATTCTGTTCCGAGAGATTTTTCCCCGGGATCTCCGGTTTTCCCCTCTCACCAAAAACCAACATTTGAATTTGTTCTGTTGTGTTTTAATTTGATTTATGGTTCTCCGGTTTTCTCCTCTCACCAAAAACCAACATTTGAATTTGTTCTGTTGTGTTTTAATTTGATTTGTGCACGACCCCACAAGCTATTAAGCCTTAAAACATTATCGTTATTATTGTTATTTTTTTTTCTTATCATTAATGGAACGAATGTGCACCCTAAGTTGTTCGTTACAACTTGAGATCTTTAGTGTAGAATGACAAGGATTTCATTCAGTTAGATCCATGTCGACTTCAGTAAGCGTCATGAAGTGTGCCCTAACCCCTCTCGTTTACGTCATCATCACTTCTGGCGAGAAATGCGAACAATGAAGGTCATCTAGTGTCCTCCTAAACCAGCTCCCCAACGAGGGAAAAACACTAAGTTAAAAAAGCTGTTATGTAATAGAATCTCATCACGCAGCCGCCGTTTTAGATTTGAACGGGCGTGATAATTTGCCAAGATGGCAACGTACCTCTCTGTAATAATCACATACGCTGCAATAGTGGTAAAGATCTATCTTACTTTGATTTTCCCTGGAATAACCAGAAAACGAAAGCGAACGCCATCTTTAGAATGCATAATTTTTGGGGGGTACATTGTTTATGCCCTCCCAGCCTCGTTTCGAATCCAAAATGGGTCTATATCGTAAGCAAAGTCAAGCAATTTTAGTCAATCAATTTGCTGGCGTCGTCAGCGTGTGCCGATGACGCAATGAAGCCATTGAAATTCATATCTGTAAGCAAAGTCAGTTCCAGTGGTTAGCTCAGTATGATATGGTCATATTCGCGCAATGAAATCAGTGAACAGAGGAAGAGGAGGAGGAAGAAGAAAAGACGCCCTGATGTAGACTACATTAAGTTGGTTTCCAGTCCTTGGTTTTGAACTTGTGTATTTGCATGCAAATTCGGTGCTTTTTTCATGAAAGTTTTGCGGCTACGACGACAACTGCTATGAGGAGAGTTCTCAAATCAACCATAAAAATTGTTTGATCAAGGAAAGGTGATTGTTCATCATCGACATATAGATGCGGCACACGCTTCAGTGCATTTCCCTTCCTACCAAAGCAAATAACGAGTTGTGAGCCACATATCTTTAAAGGCGTTTCCAGTATTGCAGATCCCAAGTGAGATGAAATAATCATAAAATAGTCATAATTGCTCAAAGGATGATTGGTCGTTTTCAAATGAGGTTTCAATCCGTTAGCGTCTCTGTCTTCTTTGGTAAATTTCCCAGTGGAGAGAGAAGGCGGGATGAAAGAAGGCCATTGATTCAAATTGTTTTTATTTTAAGGTCCAAAAAGCACGTGAGCTTAAAGACGACTTGATTCAACAACGTCAACAACATCTTGACGAAAAACAAAGAAGAGCAGAACAGCAGAGATTGTTGGTGATACAGGAAATCGTACGCAAAGCACAAGAAGAAGATGCGAAGGTAACGAAGAAATTTATTATATATTGATATTTTTTGAGAAATTTATGCCAACCCTAACGCTAGTCCTTACAACGCAAACCTAATTTTCAATTGAGTTGTTTTGCCTTTGCGATTGGTGCTCCTTATGATATCGGCAGATTTCGACATTCATATAACGACACCAGAATGGGCTTGAAAGTGAAAGAATCAAAAAATTGATTTCAGAGAGTGAGGAAAGAAAAAGTTATTCGCCGGCTTAGGGTCGGTCCGTATGGTAAAAAACTGTGACCGAGGTCTTGCAAATGCTGCCCCAGGCCGCAGGCCTCCCATCCAGCAAATAACTTATATATCTCAATTGGCAAAAGTTATTTCAATTTGTTTCCATTGGTGATAAATATATTCCTTCATGTAAAGTTGAATTGTTGAACAAGCCGTCGTCATCATCCTAATCAATATCAAGAGCCCATCAGATCGAGCCGCCATCACCACTAATTTCTTGAGTGAACCCTTTCCCGAGTAGATTTATAAATATATTTATTGGTTTGACTCCAAGGGCTTGTATGCGAGACAGAGACTCGATCTCATGGGCTCCTGTCAATATTTCACTTTTTTTCCTCTGTCCTTTTGTTAGGTGAATGAAATAGCCTTTATAAATACATTAGAAGCGCAGAACAAGAAAATCGAGGTCCTCACACGGCATCAGGTGGGGTAATTAATTTTTCTCCAGGTAAAGCATTGTAATAAGCTGTCTTTTATGAGTTGGTTCCGTGGGCGTTTCTCCGCCGAGGAACGTATTTGTTATGTCCTCGGTTTTCAGTATTAGTTTTGTATGCGACATTACAAAAGGGCCTTGAGACCAAGGCTGTTGCCTAACAGGAGCCCGGTAGCCTGGGGCTCCCAAAGAATAGCTCTGGGCGCCTTAATTTTTCACAGCAACACGGCTTTCACTTCATATGTTGGGCTCCTTAGTTCTCAGCATTTAGCTCTGAGGACCCCTTTAAAATTTTCTTAGGCAGCAGAGACTGTTTTCGTGTTGCCGGAAGTCTTGGACCTTAGTCCCCAATCCCTATCTCGGACCTAAGTCTCACTATTCCCACTCCGAGTTGTGGTGTGTAGAGAGACCCAGATTCAAGTAAGTCTTCGCCTGCACTGCTATACCTTCCTTAGTTGAAATTCTTAACCTAAATGTATAAAACTTTAAGTAATGTGCTAAATAGTAAACTGCCGATTGACTTGTATTATACCAAATCTGGCAAATCAGATTAGTTGGATTTCGATAAGATGGAAAAGCGGAGTTCAAGGAGTAAAACCTCAGTCTGTGAGCAGAGCAGGGAACCAACAAACTCGGTCCAAACATGGCGTCGAATTCACGAATGCAACCCGGGAAACATTAATAGAAGCGGAATTCTCCCACCACCCCGCTAATTAACCTGGCGAAGTCTACGAAACGGCTG
>BLFN01000843.1:592920-595420 GCA_014634225.1 Acropora yongei | reverse complement strand
ACTTCTAGTTTAAGGAAATAAAGACACCAGTACAATAGGGAACGTGTTTGCTGACGAATGACCTGATTGGTTATTTTTCTGAGTGATGAAAATTTCTAGCACGTGACACTGTTTCCAGTCACCTTGATAACGCCCCTGTGACACGGCACCTTGCCTGCTAGGTCCAGGCTCCACTTATTTTTTTCGGCCACGGGAGTGACCAGGAATTATTGAAAACTTGTGATATCTTCAACGAGCTCGGGTGGTCTGGTACAGTCTTGGACAGAACTTATTATATAAAGCCCTATCTTTGTTTGATTTCCAGTTTTTTCGCTAATTAACACTTGCATTTGTAGGAGCAACTCTTAGATTTACAGCATGGTCGGTTACTTCCATCGCAAAGCTCAAGGTGTGCACCAGGTTGGTTTAGTTTGTCACATAGTGCTCCCTTAGCGTTGCGTGACAGACGTCACGGCCAGCTCAAATTTTCAAATTTCGAATCCGAAGGCGCATTCTTTTTCTTCTTCATTGAGAGTAATGGATTGAGGCGATCGATAGTCGCATTGTGTGAGGCATTGATTCTTCGATTATTTTTTTCCAGGTGTCGAAATCTCTCGTCGTTTTGCGTTGGCAAATAGATTTCCATTTACAAAATGGGAGCAAGCCAGGAAATTTCTTCTTGGATCCTGACATCAGCTCATTTCCAAAAAGACCCTTGGTTTTGTATCTAGAATGTACCAATCTCTAATGAACACAAAAAAATTTGAAAAGATTCCTAGTTTTAAACGAATGTTTTACCGGTGTATTTGTTTTTTCTTCTTCTTTAACTCAAGAGTGTACATATTGTAATTAATAATTTATAATTATTAAAATGTCATTGTGCATGCATGAGTCCAGTATCACATAATTCTGAGTGCATTTTAAAGTAAATGCTTAATGCAGGTAAGAACAGTGTTGCAAAGTAAACTGTGTCTGAGGTCTTGAGGACAGTTCACATGCCTTTCTCAAGAGAGACGATTACTACTGTTATTATTTCTCCAACCCAGGCTGACCAGGCGTAAGTGTAGAATAGGCTTTTGAGATAAAAACGCCTTTAATATGTAGTTTAATTCATGCTATTTCTTTTAAAGAGAGATTGGCACTAACTTAGAATTGTGTCAAACATTTGTAGTGTTTTGGTGTTCTTGACTTCTACTGCTTGTTAAAAGAATTATCACAAAACAAATAGACATAAATTATTAGTCATGGCTTAAATAATGAACTGTTCTTTCTAATCTTCTAATATTGTTTTTTCCAAAAGCTCTTTGGCATTTTTTAATTCCACTAAGTCAGCACAATCCACCTCTGTTGATGCCTGCCATGAAAAATGAAAAGAAATCGTTGTTTTCTGTTCTTTAATTAGCTTTTTACAATAACTGCAGAATCCTCACGGGCTCATTGGCTAATTTTTATTGTCAATAAGCGGACAGACACATGAAATTTATAATTTATGCGATATTGACGCAACGAGCGAGAGTAGAAAATTTGAAAAAGTCGATCTGTCACTTTTTAACCAATAGAAAGCCTCCTTTTTTTCTATTAGCCAATAAGAGTGCGAGGAGAATTATGAATTTGGTCGCATCAGATTGAATAAACTTTGAAGTTTCTCTCGCATTTTTGCTTAGCGTTTTGACTTTATCTTGTCCCCTCTACCTTTCTGTTATTGTAAAAAACAAATTGACGTCAGTTTTTCATGCGTCTGTCCTGTTATTGATCATGAATTTCGACATAACATTGTCAAAGTAGCTGTGGATCCACGAGGCGCTAGCCGAGTGGATCCGCAGACTACTTTGACAATTTGTTAAATTGACAAGACATTTACCAAGGCTTGGAAATTGTGGCCTATAGAGATGCAAAGCAACTAAACGTTTTGGTTTTACAATAAAAAAAGTCCAAAAAATTGCAACAAGTTCACTTTGTAATGGAATGAAGATTATTTTCCTTTTGCGGCTGAAATTTCGTGTCAAGTCACTCGAGTGCGATCTCCATATTTTTTTAGTTCAAGCCCTGTTACAGGTATACATAAGAGTGAGTTTTCCTTTGCAGCAAGGAAACTTTATATGTACCAGCAAAAAACCTTCTTCCATGAATTCTGAAAATTATGACAAAACAGAAAGTTCAGCTTCCCTCCATACATGTTCAATACTCTGACATAATGAGATTCATAGTACGTCACAATAGACATCGCAAAGTGTTCCGTTCTTCATATGTCACAAAATTGTTACTATTTTGTTATGAAATAGGGTTAGGGGAACAAACCGTGATGCATATACAATGTGCCTGGAATCTCATTATGCGGGTGTATTGGGCCCGTTTCTCGAAAGTCCCGAAACTTTTCGGCCGACATAATTCTCTTTGTGTCTTCAAACGAAGGCACCTCGAGGCAAGTAACTCTGCAGTTATTTTTCTTTTTATTTCCTTTACACAATAAACAGGGCGGAGTTTTACGAATGGCTTTTCGGGCCCAGAAAGTTTTCAGGAC
>BLFN01000843.1:580410-582910 GCA_014634225.1 Acropora yongei | reverse complement strand
ACTGTGAGGACCTTAGTACGGTGACATCACAACCAAATTTTCTCGGCTTGATGGGTTACCAATTTTCCTTACCAACGGTACTTCACCGGCGCGCCTCGCACGCTAAAGCTCCGCTAATACAAAGGTACCACCTATCAAGCCCATGACTGGAGCTGAAGCAACAGTATCATGGACCAACCAATAATGCACATTAGGGCAGGGGAAAGAGGGAAGATCAGGGAAATGACTGGGGACGGGAAGGTGGGAATTCGAAGTCACACTTACCAAGACCCCCAACCAGCGATACCCAGAAAATAAGTTATATTGAATGCTATGTGAAGAAAGTAGATCAGGAAAAAAACCACATAACTGAAGGAACTGTCATTCCTGAAAAACACAAATAAAGAAGACCAAATATAATTTAACCTTGAAAACCTCAGCAATCAATATAACATCCTGAGATAACCTTACAGAATACTAATTAGCAATTCAGGGTCAGTTTGTGCAAGTTAAATACCATCCACAACATAAGATACATACCCACTGTCTAACCAAGGAAAAAGCAACCCCACTGTGAGAAACTGTAGATAAGGGCAAGATCAAGTTGCACATAACATCATGGCAAAAAGACCCACAAGGGAAAGTCAAAAAAGATTGCTGAAATTTAGTACAGATATTCATCACTGAGAACTAATATTTCCACTGAAGATTGCTAGCTTTTTCTTTCATGCATATATTTTATTTAGTTTGCCTGTGCTCATTTTAAGAAACCCACGAACAATCCAGTTAGGTAAAAAAGGAAGCAAAAATGGGCCCCTGTTAGTAGCACGCTGATCCACATGCTACTTACTTGAACGCCTTATAGCATTGACGATACCAGCCAATAAATGACAGTGGAATATTAGCAAAAAGGTACAAACCACACAGACCAAATTGAGATGCCTTCCTCCAAATTAGAATTGCCTGATCTTTGATCAGAAGGGCCATTGTAGTCAAGAAGTTGTAAACATAACAAAACAGTATACTGCAACTATAAGTGACATGACATAGCTAAGAATCAAGTTTAAGTCAGCAATAACAAACATAATCCAACCTGACAATACACTGACTGATAAAAACAGAACTACATTCCACGAAATTATCTGAAATGATCAAATTGTTGTATTTGCTTGTGAGTGATGCACTAGATTTTGTAAATGCAATTGTGTAAACAATATTAAGTTAATTCTTTCTTTCAAATTTCTCAATCTAACCAACCTTTATCTCAAATAAACAAATAACAACCAGGCACACACTTTCTTCCAAAATGTTACAAATGCTTTTATGGTATTTACCAGTAACACTTCCCAAATTCCCAAAAGATTCAATTCTTTTTTACTTCTCAGATAAAAAACAAAGCCCCAAAATAATAAGTTATCTGGAAAATTTTGCTCAAAAATGTGAATTTCTCTTTATATAATTATTAATTTTCTTTCAAAAGCTTTGCAGAAGAAAGAAGATTTTAACTACTTGGCTTTTGAAAACAATTATTTTTCTGTTTCATGAAAATGGTTGCTGTTATCACGATCAGTCAATTTGTCAGGCAGGTTAGGCAATGTCTTGCCGACTTGAACTTTTTTCAATGCTTTTCATACATACTTCAGTGCTTTGTAGGAAGGTCTGTACCAGCAAAGAAAGGATAAAGGTACATTTAACACCAAGTACAAAAGGGAAAATCCAAACGTTTGACCTCCATAAGAAATACCCTCAGTTTTACTGACAAGCAAGGCCATGGCCGCAATGGTATTATAGCATAATGTGATAACATACACTGAAAAATAAACAAATGAACAACAGCAAATTAATGATCAACACTATCATGTATCAAAGTGTAAAGCATGATTTAGAGCAGCTTTTAACATTTTTGAACAATTTGTTAAAAATCTTGCCAGTCAGAATCTTTTAAGACATTTTAATTTCAAATTATCCCAGTTAATGTGAATTATTAATATGAACAATAAATAATATATTACTGATATACTGTGAATCCTCATAGATAAGCTGCACCTCTATTATTTTGACAAAGACTGTCAAGAAAAAAATTAAACCTTCAAGATCTCAAGATGACCTTAGTTACATCTTGAAAACCAAGTTTCTGAGGATTAAGATTTCATCATTATTGAATAACATATAATGTAATCTTCTAGCAAGATGTTTTTATGCAGTCAAGAAGGAGTAAAACACAGTAACTAAGCAGTCTTTTGAAGACACTGAGAACAGCCTAAGAGTCTGCGGCTAGGGAACTCTAAAACACCACCATGGAAGAGGGTGTTTCATCTCAGCTGCTAGTACATTCTATGTTTATCAAGATTTATGGAAGCCATTGACTGGAGAAAAACTTGCTGAACAATTTTGGTAATGCCATGGACAAATTTGCTGTTCAAGAGGCAATGATACAGTGAGACATTTGGCATGCGAGGTCTCATGATTCGTTAACAAAGTGGAAAGATCTCTGTCAACTGTAACCTCCGGCAGATGACAG
>BLFN01000843.1:565165-567665 GCA_014634225.1 Acropora yongei | reverse complement strand
TTATTTTACTACGCAATTTTTATGGGCATGGATTAGTCGTACCAAGATAGTGGGGATTACTTTTTCGCAATATTCACGTGCTTACAAAAAGAAATGCTAGGATTTTATTATTGGTGCTAATTTTTTCTGCTAGCATGCGCAGGATCAGTGCGTCAATCTGAAGCGAACGCATTTTGCAGTGCCACCTCTAAACAATCTGTCAGATAAAAATAATTTTAACTTTTACCATACAATTTGCTCCATGACTAAAATAACAAGAGTTTAACATTTTACTTCTTAATATAAAACAACACTTTCGGTCGTGTGATAAATTCGACCAAAAATGTCCAGGGCTTGTACTTCTTTAATGACAGCAGAAAGAATGAACACTGTGCTGTAGGAAAAAAAAAAGCTGAGACAATATCCAAACTTTTACAAGACTCGTTAAACTAATATTGTTATCATTGTTTCTGTTGCACACATTTTTTGCACAGGAATGGCTACTTTTTACATGCGCGCACGTATCGCTAAAAGAGTACTAGTAAGCCTGTTCACAGCGCGCGGCGTGGTCTTGCAGTCAGCACCGTAAGAGAGAAAGGCAAAGGGTCCAAAAGCAAAGCTTTTTCTATATCTCCAGGGACAACGTAGATTCATATTTACCATAGGCCATATTCATAAATGGCGGCTAAATAAGTATTCTTTTGTTTTTATGCTAATCATCCTCACTAACACAAAAAGAATAATTTCTTGGCCGCCATTTATGAATATGGTCTATATTGACGAGTAAGTTTTTTTAAAAAAAAAACACCATTGCTTTCAGCACAGCTTGAGCAAAGAAAAAAACTTGAAAACTTGAATGAGGTATTTTTAAAAAAAATTTTAATGTATCAAAATAGGTGTCATTTAAGTGCGACGGTCTTGTAAAACAAGGTCCATATTTGAGCAGGGACACACACCCAACTTGGCACCCTTCTCCAGGTGCCACAAATGGCTGTCAACAAAACTCATATCGGATTCCGGATCAGATTCCGGTTCGGATTCCGGATCGGAATCCGGATCGGATAGGACTCCGGATCGAATCGAATCGGACTGCTATCTTCGCTTTTGGTGCACAATTATTATTTTGAGAAAAAGCCAATTTAACAATGATACAGGTGGATCAGAATTTTTTCTTTCAAGCCGCCTGTGTCTCTAATAATAATTATAATTGTTTCTCATATATCACCAGCCTTTAAATTCACCATCAGGTTGAAAATCATCGCAAAAAATTATTTTCACCTAAACTGCACTGGGAAATAATTAATTATTTTCTGTTGCATAATTTCATACGAATACAATTCCATAACGAGGCTTGGTCATGTGACTTCTCCCGAATCGAAGATGGAGGAAAGAGGTGCAAATGTCGCTCATTGAACTGATTCTGTTTCTTTTCATCTCTACTCTCTACTGTATTGGTCTTATTTTTCTCTGAGCCTAAATTGAAGGCTTCTTTTCAGAGGAGACGATTAAAAAAATCGCGGGAGTGAACAAGGTACGATAGCGACGAATTGTTTCCAATAAGCTAAGAGATAATTAGCCTAGAATCTCAACAAAAATGCTGACATCAGCATTTTTCTGAAAAAAGAAGGAAGCAATATTTCTTCACAAATTTCCTTAGAATTCGCCTTAACATACAGAAAGGTAAACACATTTATAAAGATCTTTAAACTACTTGCAAATGGTAACATAAAAAACACTTGAGACGTTTTTAACAACAAAATCGTTTTGAAACAGGGCTTAAAGCATCTATGACAGCCTTCCTTTGGTACAGCGAAAATACTGTCTAAATAACTTTTGCTCACAACCAGAAACTACTGACATGCCGAATAGGTTTGCCACTTCCATTTTATAACATAAAATGTAGGGGTAACCATGTGTTTTTTTAAGTCATTCAATCCGTTTTCATCTTGTATGGAATCACCTGATTCCGCATTTCTCCTTGTATTGGAAGTCGCAGAATCTACAGTGCGTATTTGCTAAAGTAGTAAATACCCACTTTAAAATTTAATGAGTATTGGTACGATAGCAAATTGTGGGTAGCAAATACCCACTCAAAATTTCAGTGAGTATTTGCTACGGTAGCAAATACCCATAGATCGTAGCAACTACGCACATGAAACTGACTCTCCCTCTCTCTCTCTTGTCTTCTGTTCCAAAAGGCAAGCAAGCAACCTTTTCATTTAATGATTTAAGTCTTACTTTTTCTTTATTTAATATGATACTAAGGGAATTACAATAAACTTTTTTACATCAGGAGTGGCTTTCAATTCTACAATATGTACATTACAACACTATTAATAATGAAAAGTTAATTAATTATCTATAACAGATACAGAACACAGTGCAAATAACGAGACCTTATTTAATTAGCTCTAAGCTAGGAAACTGAAATACATGGAAAAGGGGAAATTTCTTGACACCTACCTCAATAATAATAATTATTATTTAAAGCCTCATCCTGCCAAGCCTGTGGTGGACTGTC
>BLFN01000843.1:555165-560165 GCA_014634225.1 Acropora yongei | reverse complement strand
GCGAAAGGAAGTGGTCAATTAGGTAGATGCCCAATTCCTAAGCTGGTGGGTGACATATTTTAAAGCAAACTGAAATAAGTCCAAGAATTGGGTTTATCAACTGAGGCATTGATAATTTAAATTTTGCTATTGTAGAAAGTCTGGTAGACATGACCTAAATGTCTCATGATTAGCTCATGTCTTTCAAACTCTCTGCAGTGACAAAATTTCAATTGTCAATGCCTCAGTTGATAGACCCAATTCTCGTTTATCAATATCCCACCGACACAGCACCACAGTTTTTTTTATTAAACTATTTTCATCCTGAAATAATTTCAGACTGTTCCACTTGGCAAATGTTGGGGATCTGTGGAAAGAAGTTAAATTATAGTATCTTCCACTTTTCAGAAAAAAGAATGCCATACTTTCTCATCTGTCAGTACAAGTTCTATCTTTTATTTTTCAAGATTTAATTCTGAAAAAGTTGTTGGCGGGTTTTTCTAGTTAAGTGGAAGTATCATTGCTAATTTACCTGCATTGTTTTCATTGTAATGTCTTTCAGTGTTAATTTTAATCAAAATTATTGTACTACTACTTGAGCAGCCAATTGGCAAGTGAAACTAATTTAGACCATTTTGAATTTTGAAATATCAAACATGGTCTTTTATATCATGTGACATTTAAACTACCTTTGCTCTGGTTCTGCTTCAAACAGGACTCTTCCCATTCCTGATACCAAAGGCATTTCATCGAGCCTTTCTATTCTAGCCAACTGCCTGGAACAAATGAGCTTGAAGGATTATGATCATCTTGCCACATCTTATGGCCTTACACGTCCCCATCCACTGTTGGAAGCTTATGCCTGCTCATGTGAAGCTGCAAGCAAATCACAGTACACTCCACTATTTTACTCCAGACACAAGGTATTTGTTTTAACCTACTGTAATCGTTTGTAATGCTGACTGATCAAGGTTTGTCTTCTAGTTACATTCATCATGTTGCACATGATAGGCAAAGATGTGTTTACTGGTGCATGAATGAAAGCAGTCAGAACTAAGTGTGTAGTAACTCTGTTATTTTATAAGTAGGAAAGAACTAAGAATGTGCAAAATTGTCATGTTATTGTCATGCATACCTATTACATAACTTAAGGATTTGAGTTGGTAAGTTCAAGTAATTCAAAATAGAGAAAGGACACAGCTTGTGTGCTTTGAATGTACTGAAGGATTTTTCAATGTTTTGTTTGTTTTAGTGCCGGGCAGCTGAATTCACGTTATTTTATTCAGAACTCATTCATGATGCCGCTCAAAAAAGAGAGCATTTAGAGAGTGCTGAAGAAGATTTCAAGGAGAGCATTCAAGCTCACAAAGAGTTGAAGTCTCTTAGCAGCCGTGAAGAGTTTTACGTGTTTGTTTGTGCAGTGCACAAACTGGGAATAACTTATCAATTAATTGGTAGGATTAAAGAAGCCAGTTACTTAAATGAAGTCTCAAGGTTATTGTTTCAGCATTATTGCTCATTTACAGGAACTATTCCTTTAGACAATGAAATCACCTATCTGATAAGTTGCTGCCTCAGGTTTCTTCATCTGAAGCAATTTTGTGACGAAGAGGATCATCATGCTAGGAAAACTTTGATCAATACCAGTGGGAACTTGGACAAGAGTGACACCAAGAGGGAAGGTGGTACCAAGACACCATACTCCTCACCACTGGAGACGTCAGACCTCCAAGAGATGCAACCAAGCAACGTATTTTGTTTAGCAGACCATGAGAATATTTCGAAACTACACCTTGGTGGGTACACAGCATCAGTCAAACTAAAGGAAGTGCCTAACAGAATTATTGTGCCCTTAGATAATAATTCAACTGACATGGATGCACTGACTGTTGATCAGAACAGTGACACAAAGAACTGTGTATCAGGATCTGTGAGTGGTACTTTCATTCGCAGCATTGTCATGCAGGATTTGAAGCAGGATACTGCACCATTGCCCAATGATAGGTTCCTGACTCCTGAGGTTGCAACAATTCATAGTCAATCCCATGGGGGGAAAGAGGGTGCAAGTCCACGAGGAGTCCAAGGTATTGAACTGAGAGTAACTTATATTCAACAACTGAGACATAAATGATTACTGTGTGTTGTAAAGTTCCTAAAAAGCTGCAGCTATATGGATGTGAAAGTTGTGTATTTAAGTGTTTCCTTTTTGTGTTTCAGGAGATGCCATTGTCTGGAAGTTTGACTTCTCATGTTGTGAATGGAGGGGCCAGCAAACTCTTGCTTTTGTTGGAGATTTATTGGATTTAGCAGAAGACAACGAGGGGAAGCAAAGAGATCCCTTCATGGTTGAGTTCCTTAGTCAAGAGGATCCACATGCAAAGTGAGTTATTTGTTCTGACCTTATGAATAATCTGCATTTCCTCTGTTTCTGAGTTAATATTCTAAACGCCACAAGCTACGTAGACTGTGAGCAGTCCCTTATTTCGGCCAGAGACAAACGAGCGAGAAAAATACACGCTCACACTCGAAAATCAGAGGACACGCCACGCGAGGAAAGCGCCGGAAGATCCAATAATCAGTGCTCCCCGCGTGTCGTGTGACCTACGCGCGTGTATTTCGCCTGCCCCTTTATTTTTCGCCGAAATTAGAGAGTACCCGTAGTCTACAAGCTACGTACCAAGGACATTCTTTCGCTTTCTTTAAAATGTAGAAAATACATCTATTCTTTGAAACAAGTTAAATTTGAAATGAAACTGACACTCGTATCCAGAAATACATATGACGCACAATTTTGTTAAACAACGGGAAGTGTGCCAATAAGTCTTCGATTAAAGCAACTGTTTGTAACAATACTGTTAAAGTTTATACCAGGGTCATTGTTTAAGTAAGGATAATGGTTGTTGCTATCGTATTCTTGAGAAGTACACCTAGGAAGGCATTATGCGACTACTTCTGGCGGTATTTCTCACCGCAACTGTTGTTGAGTTGAATTGAAGTGGGTATAAGGGCAGACCTCGTGACACTTAACGTGCTAGCATATTTTGTAGTGGAGGTGATATCCCAGGCATGAGATTGGACCTGGGAAAGAACGAGAAGGAACGTCAAAGATGTCTTGACGGGCCTTCTCTTGACGGGTGTCAAAGTGGTTATAGGCCAAAGGGGAATTTGAAATTTAAATTATCAACAGATTGCAACCACCATAATAGATTTCCAAGATGACATTAGATTTGGCTTCCTGCTTCGCCTCTAAGAATGAGATGATTTGTTATGGTGTCTGCACCAGTCAGACTACACACACACGCACATTAGACGAAGTAAAACTAAACAAATTGGTCAATGCATGGTTGGTATACAAAATTCTCTTTTTTATTCCAGATATGTGGCAAAGCGTTACAAAAAACCCAAGGGTTTGAAGCAGTATCAACGAGATATCGTTTGTCAGATGACCGCTCGTCACTATGCCATGCTCTTTAATCAACAACTAACTAAAATAGGTATGCCGTTGTTTCAGTTGACTTACAAGTGTAAATTCGCGAGTGGCGATTTCATCGCACACAGCATTCTCAGCCAATATGGGGCCAAAACGACACCTTTCGCGAGTTTATCTCATTCGTTTTGCCGCGCTTGGAGCAGAGGCTGCCTTCTTGCCCACCTGTTGTAAGGATTGGCTAAATTAATAGCGGTTGTATAACATTCTCCTAATATTGTTTATCGTAGGTGCCAAGGTGGGCTACATCGAGTTTCTTCCAGTAGCCTTACTCCTGTTGGTAAACTCCGATGGTTATCTTAGTGAATTCTACAATGTGGAACGCTACATGGACGGAGACTTTGTAAAGTTCACCAACAATGTGAAATCGGTTCGGAATCGAGGTACTTTGGTGTCAGACCTTTTACTGGCATTTTGTCATTTCAGTTATCAGGCGTCCAATAACGAGCTGATAATTGTGGATATACAAGGCTGGGCCCCTGCTTCAAATGAGATTGGCTGTATATTCCTCACAGACCCTCAGATACATTCTGATGTGTACCCGTCCTGCTATGGGACGGGAAATTTTCGCCAGGCAGGTATCAACACCTTTTGGAATGTGATGCATCCTAGTTGTAACGATCTCTGTCTGAAAATGCAGCTGACCCGGCCATCTCAATAGTTGGAGCAACCTTAGCAGTTTTGCTGATAATCTCCTCGGTGGAATGGTTTACACCTTTTAAAGCTGTAACTTTCTACAGAAGTTTGGCTTTGCGTTAACCGTCGAACGTCGCTTTTCATAAAACCAGCGAGAGACTCCTTGTTGCACCAGTTAACTATTAGACCCAGATTTGCTTTAGCCCACCAGTTGGTTGATACCAGGCTATTGGCTCCTATTAAATTCATCAGCGGCTTCAGCACATAAACGAGGCTAATTGGTCATTTTGTATCCTATTGACTCCATTAGACTCGTCTGTATGCAGTTTTAAACAAAAAGAGCTTTAACTGCAGGCTCAGTTGCAATAACAGCCATTGTTAGATTCTGGTGTCACGAGTGTCACGTGGAAAATTGGAGAAAGTTTTGGCTTAAGACAAATTTCAGCGCAACGCGAAGCTTAACTCCATTAGAGTCGAACGACTAATAAGCCTAGTTTTTCAGCGGATGGCTAGTATCCTCTAGAAAATCACTTTCCGTTAGATTACTAAGTTTCATAACTGATGGCTCTTATCCAGCTATTGGTTAGTTTTAAACAATTTTTCTCTCTCAGCAGAACTATTCTCAAAGCAACTTGTTAATTTTGTTTTGTTAAAGAGCCTATAATCTATGTAATGAAAGTAGATGTCACTTTTGCAGAACAAGCTGTTTAAGTGATCTTTGGACACATATCCAGGCGGTTATGAACAACGCAAAACTTTTGATTGTGAATTCGCAGGAAATCAAGTATATAGATGTATGTGCCTAGTAACTGGTTCAATATAATATGCTGAACAAACAGGCCTTAAGCTTAGCGAAAGCCAAACACTTGGATATTTTCCAAATCCAGAATTCGCTTAA
>BLFN01000843.1:506260-508760 GCA_014634225.1 Acropora yongei | reverse complement strand
GCTTAACCTAAAAAAATGCCTCAAGAAACGACGAGCTGAGTTAAAAAAAAAACGAAATTGTTTTGATTAGGGTACATTTGGAGACAGGACGCTAGCCTATAGTAGTGCTCTCAAAGGTTAAAAGTCGCTTTTATCCGGGAGATTTGGTTAACCGTACGAGAGACCAGGAGATTCGTTCTGTATCTGGGAAACTTCCGGATTATCCGGGAGAGTTGGCATGTATGTAAATAGTCTTTTTCTTTTCACGGTCTACGGAAAACCACTCTAATTTTGCAAAACCAATCGAGTAAACAAAAAAAACAATCATTAAGATTTAAATCTACAACTCTAAAAGACAATTCTAAAATCAGTTTATCTATACTAGCTGTTTCTTAGAAAGGTGAAATTTTTCGGAATATATGTTTGCATGTTGAAGATACTCTTTATGATCCTAGGAGGAATCAAATGAGTAGCTTCCGGAAATCTGAATCGCAAGTATGTGTAATCCAATAATCATTCATTCAGAAATTAGTATGTAGTAACAGTATCAGACGCATAAATTTTCGTCGCTATGGTTCGAACTAAAATACTAATCAAAACGAAGCGGGAAGTGTATTTAACTATACAATAGAACTTAACTAAACCAAGACGACCAAACTACACGAAGAAAACTGCTACGGGAGTCGATAAGGAAATCTAACAAGAAGCGGCAATAGGGCTGAAAAGCAATTAAGCATTACTTTTACGGCAAACAGCTGACAGTACACAGATGCGTGTCACAAAAGCGTGAAAAAAATTACGTTTTTGTTTAACTTTTCTCACTCTTTTGAGAAGTTATTCGATGTATCTAGTTAACAGACAAGGAAAGGAGCTTAATTAAATCAAGTTTCTCCGCGTTTTGGCATCCTGCCGATTGCCGTAAACGTGATGCTTAACCTTTCTAATGTCTGTTTCTAACATGATGCATTTTGAAGACAGGCACTGCGCGCCTTTCGAAATATTGGATAAAGATAAGATAATATGTATTTCTTACTCTGTTTGATCAGCCATGCTTTTTCTCCTTTGTAATTTGATTACCGCGCTCAGAGTAGCAGCAGTAGAATAACCAGAACAACATCAGCCAAGCGAGAACGGATGAATTGCTTTGGTTCATGCGCTGAGGATTATGGGATCGCTAAATGCAAACATCGAAGTTGCCGGAGAGAAAATTCCTCTCCAGTGTGTTGCAGTGTTTGCCTCTTGACGATCCCATAATGTCAGGGGAAAAAATTGATTTTTCGTCAAAAACAGCCCTTCTGGAGCAAAGATTAAAAGGACTTTTTTGCCGGGATTTTGTGAGACGAGGAGCCGACTATAATATTGCTGTCCAGAAACTGCTTCATCTTTTCTGAGAGTGCCCCCTTCTAAAATTCTCTCGGAATGATATCAGTCATTGGATTATCAACAAGCATTGTTTTTTTCTTTTATGTAGCTTTCTCCGTTTCATTCGATTTAGGCTTTGTTGATAACTCATCTAACCTTAGGTTTTACCTTTTTCTTCGTATATTTAGACACCATATCTTTTGGTCCAAACTGCGTGTGTTCTCACACGAACCGTGACATCCTCCTTAACGAGGTTAAAGACCTGTTTGGAAGCAGAGAAGCCATATGCTCTTATTAATAATTTTTTGGTCAAATTTAAGGCAAAATGAGGAGCTGTAGTGCAAGAAGTAAACGCCTAGTTGAACTTTCCTCTATGGAGCGTAAAAAAAAGGCAATCATTTGAAAGCACAATTCTTTCTTGTACAGGTTTATGTTTGGGTGTGGGTTTATCTCTGTGTGCGTACGCATGTGTTTTAGATAACCTTTTATATCTATATTCATCGATGTACTTACATGAATTATTGTCTTCTCTATAAATTAGGAATAGTCACTAGAAATATTTCAGGCTCAAATCAGTGGAAAAATATGAAAACTCCAGCATGGGTTGGGCTATTCTTATAAATAAAAGTGAGTTTCTTTGCGAGAATCCGAAAACGGATTTGGGATTTCAGTTCATATGGTTTCTTTACTACCAAAAAAAAAAAGCAAAATTTCTCTTTTTAAATTGAGTACCCAACATACATTGCGTGCGCAGCACGGAAGATTCGAAAAGCATGGCGGGAAGTTTGTTTTTTATCATTGAGGAGCTTGGCTATATGCAACGCTCGCTCTTTCTTTGTGTCACGATCTTGGTCACGCTCTCAAAAAAGAAAAAAAAAAAAAACAGCATTTTCTTTGACGATGATATTGTGGGAAAAAACAGGTTGAATGAGGTTTAGCGTGGTATGGCTGTGTCTCGTGAGTCCACAACAATTTGACCACTGTGATGACGAATATCGTTGTAGATAAGAGAACGTACAAAGCGAAACCACACTCAATTTGTGAAATTTATGGAATGAAAACACATTTTTCTCTAAAATACGCCAGCTCTACAGGCTACGGAAACTTGTGTTGAGCATATCATGAGAGGTCTAGTTCTTTTCTATCTGGAAACTAGAAG
>BLFN01000843.1:415681-418181 GCA_014634225.1 Acropora yongei | reverse complement strand
CAAACAAGTTGATAAAGATCGAATTACCAACGCGAAAGATTTGGAAAGCTGACATTCCAAGCGTTAGCCCTTCGTCAGATGCTCATTTCCATGATACCGGAACAAGCAGATGATACGTAGGTGAAACAAAATTCAAGATTCAACCGCTGACATTAAAATCTGCAAACAAAAATTGTTTGCTGGAAGTAGATAACTCAACGCTGATCGTGAAATGTTCCGCCACTGCAAGGCACCAATCAATGTTGATCAGTGACCTTGGAATCACTGAGATCAGTGGCCGTTTCACTGTCGAGTGAATAGACAGCAATTCAAATTGTTCACCTGATAATGGAAATCCTTTATACTGAACTTGTCACCCAACTGTTTACTGGCATATTTGCTGGCTTTCTTTATCTCTAACTGGCCAATCATGTAAGCGGTTGCTTGACCGGGATCGCTCTGATATCGAGTTACCTATTGAAGTCAAGGAACAAACAGAAGACGTGAGAGACAGCTGATCAATCAATCTCTCAGACTTGCACTAAAGGTTGAAAAAAAACTTTCTTGAGCATTTGCCTATTAACCGCCTGAGCGGTTATTTTTATTGCTTAGTATTTTTTATTCGACATCGAGACAAGCAAATACGGTGACGAGACGTTCTCGACCCCAGTGCTTACGCTGCTTTCTTCCCTCCCTGGCAGTCATGCGCGAAAGAGCTCTGGAGTCGAGATTGGGTGACGAGACAAATCCTTCGACACAGACGGAGACAGAATGCGCATGTCAATAATTCAAGGGGAGTGACAGATGTTTCACAGAGTTCACGGTTGTTTTGATAAATAGCGAAAAGCAAACAAACTACTTGCCTCGCAAAACACATTTCCTTACAGTCGAGGGTTGTCTAATGCACAGACTTGAGATTCCTGAGAAATTATGTACACGTCACAAAGTGTCTCTCTGACACAGTATACGAACAGAGCCGTAACCAAACAGTATCAAATAAAGTTCCTAGGTTTAAAAGGACACTGTATGACACCTTGAGTGTCTTCCTTACGGCAAATCCAAATCCGGATTTCGGATCTACCGAATCTTTTTTAAAGAAGGATTTGAAAATTGAAATCCTTGAATCTAAATCCAGATTTCAGATTTCTGATTGCAAGCGTTCCTTTCACAGGTGATTTGAAATTGATCACCTTTAACAATTTCTTTCGCGCCACAATTTGTGTTTACGCGATGTAGGGGAACGCTTGAGGTAAATACCCTTACTTAAAACTTGTAACATGGCATGCATTGCTAAAACGCAAAAATCACTAGTTTGCATATAGTTTTGTCCAAAAAGCCATGAAATCAGCTGGCTCCGTCTTGTTTTGTTCTTGTTGTTTTCTTTGCACTTCATTATGGATATTAATCCGCAAATGCATAATGACAATTTTAACGAGGGAAACATTGAAAGAACCTGGATAAAAGAAAAACTTTTGAGCCCGGTAGAGATCGACTAGAACTTAGTCAGCGAACAATCGCAAAGGTGGAAGACGCAGACGCTAGCCTGGCTACCAAGGCGAACAGGACGGGGTAATCCCAACCCATACGGTTAATTATCCCAACGAACAGGATGTAACTTCAGAGAACCGACAGAAAAACCTCTCGGAAAGCCACAAGGTCGTGTAAGTCCTGATTAAAAAATTGAAAGATAGAAAATGGCGCCTGAATCGAGGCGTACACCCCTACTTAACCTCTTACCTCTTTCTTAGCAAGATCTGTGTCATCCCAGGCATAGTCGCTGAAGTATTTCAGAGCCTCGTCCCTCTTCATGCCAACATAGTGTAAGCCAGTGTCCACGATGAGTCGAAGGGCTCTCCAAACCTGCAATCAGCGCGAGTAAAAAAAATTATTAGAATGACAGGTAAAAAAACCGGAATACTGAGGCCAAAGCAAAATGGCTAAGTTAATGCAAGAGGAGTTCAACAATTGTTGGGGCAAAACAATTTTTAAAAAAGCGTTATGCAAGACAAAGCTGCCTTCAACCCCCCGACCCACCCATCCTAAGACGTCCATCCAAATTTGGGTTGTATATTGAAAGAGTAAGTTACATTAATGTAGGCCTTGACGTGTAAAATCAAAATTTGAATGGTTCAAATCCAGGCGCAGATCGTGGAAGACTGGGTCTGACGTATCTGGGATATTGGTAAACCTCGATCCCAGCATTTCTCCTCCTCCTACCTCTTAGAGCAAAAAAAAGACCTAATACAACCGCTTTTTCATGTTGTTTTTGTTTTCAGTAGTTGATAAGGCTCAAATTTCTCAAACCTGACGTTTCAGGAGGGCTATTAAAAAAAAAAAAGAAAATGAGTGCAACGTAGAGTGAAAAACGAATTGTTTCCATCGTCAAACGAAAGCACCCTATAAAAGCAATTACAAATACAAATTACCACCCACTAATACCCAACACCTTTTTTACGAGCCACCCAAGCTCACCTGCCACTTCAGCATTCCAAATTTCTGCATGGGTTCGTTTTTGTATGTG
>BLFN01000843.1:358181-360681 GCA_014634225.1 Acropora yongei | reverse complement strand
GACCCTAGATGGCTAGCCGGCCTTGACAAGCTTACCTCCGAAGCGTGGGAAAAAAAGCATGGCAAATCTGTACAAGCTTCCATTGACGAAGCTCTGGTTGAAAATGTGGGAAAGCCACTAGACAGCCTTTTGAAATACTTGGAATTCAACCATTCACAGTACTGCGTCCCAAGTAACGTGTCCAGTGGACTGGCCACTCTGCCGTTGCAGTTTATTTACAAGAACGGGACAAAGACTGGAACGAGGACAAACCCTATACTTCCTTCTGGGGAAGCTCTTAATGGCAGTAAAGCCTATGAAATGATATTGCCTTACTTCACCACCAATCAGATGAGCCCCGATGAGGTGTATGCCCTAGGCGAGACGATGCTTCAGAAGCTTTACCCAAGGGCTGTGGAAATCGCGAGGAAAATTACAGGCAAAGAGAATGATAGTGTTGCCGTAGAGGAGTTCAAAAGAAGGCTAGAAGATCAGAGCATGTTCTTCAATGACGTGAAGATTCCAGAAAACGAAAGCAACAAAGATGCCTTTTCCAAGTGCACCAGCATGGAGAGCGCCAAACTGCACTGTCCAAAACGATACAAAGCCATGCTGACGTGGTTTGATGCCGTTAACAGTAAGTGAAAAGGAAAATGTGCATTCTGTTTTTTCTAGCATAATATTTTGACGGACCTGGCTTATTTGTTCTACTTTAAGAATAACGCTTAAAAGACTGACTCTATTTGCTTGAAAATACTGCTTTTTACATTGAAGTTCACCTCTGCTGGTGAGAAAGGTGGTAACACCTGATGCTGCTAGCTTTTCTGGTTTTGAGGCTTGCGAGCTGGCAGCAAAGCCTCCAAATACTGTCAGGTTCGAGAACAGGCCCGAAGTAAGACTGAAAGTAATAAATTTAAGCGGGCAAAAATCTAGGACACGCTTTGTTCATGAAAACCAGGAATGAACTTCTTGGTGCCGTGTAGTGTTTCCTTGGCAAGAGGTAAATAGCAACTTGATGTTACACATTTGAACTTTGACGAATTTTTCTGTCCAACGGCCCTGGTCGCTTTACATGTGGGGAATAATTCAAACCGCGTGCCCCTCGAGATGGCTTGATAGCTCAGGTGGTGAAGCGTTGTGCAGTGCAATCATGAGTTCCAGTACCATACTAGCCTGGATTGTCTCCAGTTTTTGGCAACTGCAATGCTTTGTCATTCATCTCACTAACAACATAATGCGTTTCCTTGTTGTTTCACGTTGCACACTTCAAGCAAGCACTCCCCCTTGAGCACTCTAACGTATGCTTCATTTTTGTTGCAGCTATTCTTGCCACTTTATCGCCCAAGACAAATCACATGTTCCATCAAACTGGAAAGATGAGGAGTACCCCTAGTTGCCCAGTCCAGCTCGTCGCAAATTTCAACCCTGGGACTGGTTCCCAGAGCTACTCGGCCAGCGGGAAAAGTTGTTCCAGGCCGTCTCATTATAGATTACCGTTCTACTTGAAAGACATGGGACCAAGATATAATGCCATTTCTGTGGCAGCACACGAGGCAAGGCCTGGTCATCACACTCAGGTAATACTTCACGCTTAAACGTCACGAAGTACAAAGTACGAATTATTACATTTTGCGAGTATTCTATCATTGTTGACAAACAACGCTAAAAATGGACTGTTAGGAGCGTCGTATAATTAAATATATGTAGAGAATAAAAGATTTACTGTTGAGTGCCCACGTCGTCGTTAAAATCCTAAATTTGAAAATTTCTGACTTTGTCTTTTAGCAGACTACGTCAAACAATTGTGCTAAAGTGCCTGCCGCACGTGTAGCACGATTATTTTTCCTCTTTCAACCAATCAGATCATTGTTTTCTGTTATTGCCTTTCCCGTCGTCCCTGCCCAAACTCTCTTTTGTCTTAGATATGACGGTTTCTCACAAACTGTTCATGTCAAGCGCGAGAGTTGGAAGCTTGACAGGGAAATTCCTTTCCCTTGTAGGTTCAAGGTTTCCATGAGTTGTTTAGTGACAGTTGCGGGGGTGTCATTAGTTGGTTAAACAGCGCGTCATATTACACCGCCTTCACAGAGGGTTGGGCGTTGTATGCCGAGAACCCACTGATCACAGAAGAGACAGACACCTATAATAATAACCCTCTACAGCTGTACGGGATGCTCAAGTGGCAAATATGGCGGGCACTGCGTCTAATGATGGACACTGGCCTTCATTATAAAGGTGTGTCTCCTTCTGTTTTAGTTTAGTTGTGAATAACTTGCGGAAGCAGCGATTTGGTTGAGTAGTCCATTCGGTAGTGTGTTGGATTACTTTTTTATTTAAACTAGGTATGTGAATTAGGTAACATTAACGTTATGCATTGACAACCGATAAGCTTGTTTTCATGCCTACAAAAGGGTGACGGGTTTGGTACGTTCTAAAAGACAAATGACAACGGGCTCCAAATATGAGAAACAAGGTACGTATACGAGTTAGGAAATAATCAGCTATTGTAAGATTCCTGTTC
>BLFN01000843.1:253120-255620 GCA_014634225.1 Acropora yongei | reverse complement strand
AAGAAAAAACACACTGACTTTTTATCGACAGATCCTTTCGTTATCACACAAGGCAAATGGAATCAATCACATTCAAATCGAACAATTCTGTTCAGTGACTAAAATGGAAGGCTATTAAGTTTCCAGTTTCTATTCTTTCTTTTTTTCCTTCGTTCTTTATTTTTTTCTTTTTGGGATGAAATTACCGTCTCAATAAAAAGGAAAGTGATCAAACTCATTATTTAGAAAGCACCTAGAAACCCTAGGAAGAAATACCGATGAATACCAGCCTCAACAAGTTTATTGTCGAAACATCAACATGTAGGAAAAGCTACAAATTCTTGCGATTTCTTAACGTTCTTAGCTCTCGAGCATGCGTACAAGCCTTTCCGTGATATTTTCTGGGTGAAAAAAGAGTGTCGTTAATTATTCTGACGCATATAATTTCCTCTTTAGCGACAAAGAAAGGATCTCGGAGTCTAACGGAGATGTCAAACGCTAAAGAGCGAAAGACAACAAACGAAGCCTGGTCTAAAATCGTTTCCTCCTCAAATATGAAAGCAGATTACGGCTCACAAAGAATTTTGCTCTTACTCTCAACGAGACCATAGAGTTACACTAGTGACACTAAACTTTCCGTCATGAAACTCTTGGTTTTAGTGTATGCGTAGTTTTGTTTAACGTTTCGCAAGTTTCGTCTCGCTGTTGTATCACCGGAGCACTATTACAAAAATCAGAAAAAAAAGATTCAGCGATTGCTCGATGGTATTGTTGGCTTAGAAGAGGATTTTAAATCAACTCCCCGAAGGAGGAGTGGAGAATGGAAGCGACGGAATTCATTGTCTGTCTGTGTTGTTTCTGATGTCTCGCTATCTAAACAGAGAACATTCCGGTTTACTGATTTTCGATAGGATTATCTTAAACTAAGATAAACTGGGACCAAGTTAAGCATACTGCAAGGCAATTAGTAAGGCTGACGTGTTAACATGATAGAAATTGTCCTGGGTAGGGTGAACTCGGCTACCCGAGTTAGAGAAAGCAAGCGTTCACTTGTCATTTTGGTGCCTCGAGGGGGGAGTCTAGGGTTACGTGCTTAGGCGATTACTATCGCGTGGAAATCCGAGTACAACAGGTCATGGCCGTCTCCCCTAGCCCCAATCTTTCGTTTTACAAGGGCATATGTAAACAAAACTTGTCCCTACCAGATAGGGGCACCCTATCTAGTATGCGAAACGAACAGCCCAAAACAAAGGAGAAGTGTTACCCTACCCCCTAGGGTAGCCTAATACATGGGGCCACCCTGAATCATGTGAAAAGGTGACGAGAAACTTTGTTTTGTATGTGGATAATAACTTTGCTTAGCAGCACCCACTGGGGAACAAAAAAAGTATACATGTTCGGGGATTTCACATATGGACCGAAGGCCAATCGATAGTCGGCGTAGATGTGAACAGGGTAATGACTGAGAGACTGAGAATGAATAAAACTGGAATAAGCCAATCCATGCGAAGAAAGAGGATGTTACTTGGTAAAGAAAATGAGAAAATGAGGTGCTGCGTCGATTGCGCAGTGAAGCAATGAAAGTAAACCTTCTTTAACGAGTTCATTTCGTTCAAATAACTATGCACAATAAAATGGCGGAAAGAGTTGACGTTCAGGCTGCTTGAAGCATGGCTAGTGCTAATCATTGGTTAAGAAGTATGGAGACCTATACGTTTCTATGGCAGTTAACGCTGGTTATTGCGAACCGTGCTTCGAGCAACTTTGGTCAGATTGCAAGATCTTCGACTGAGCGAATTGGAAGAAAGACTGCGTAGAAATGGATGTCAAATAAAATAAAACAAACAACCAAAAAAAGAAAATAAAAATAAAAATAAAACACAAGCAAACAAACAAAAAACATTGTCCAAGACGAAACGCTTCGCCACAAAGGCATAGAATAAACGGTTACGCAATAACTAAGTCCAACAATGTGTTCTCAAGATATTGACCTTTTAACCAACCTGATAATTCACAGTAAAAACCCGCTGAAATCCGAACAGCTTTGACTGAGTTTTAACCCTCTTTGATGTGTGTGTCATGAAATCGTTTAATGGGCCAAGAAAAAAAAAACACTTCCTATTGTAACGAGGAAACGTCAGATCCAAGAACAAACAAGTTCAGGAAAGAAATTTGAGATCTTGTTAACGCAGCTTACCTAGTTTCCGCTGCCTTGTGGCAGATAGTGTTCCAGCTGCTATCCTTATTGTGGGTTTAGAATGAACTTCAATTTAGCGCGAAAACGGGTTTGACTAAGAGGCCCAAACTACATCACGTTTTAGTTGGGTCCAAAAGGTGCAGACAAATGTGATCAACTACAGTTAAAGAGCTGTTCTTGGGCGGCACGATCAAGAGGAGGATTATGAAAGAGAAGATCGGTAGTATAAAACAAATAGTTTTCACACCCCAGACGGAATTATAAAAGATCAAGCGAAATCGCGCAATCTTATTTCTAAAGTGCAAAAGGACATCTTCAGCCTGA